>APFE031426160.1:0-21473 GCA_000404065.3 Pinus taeda | reverse complement strand
AATAGCTTAGACTAAATGTTATTTGAATATCTTATACTATATAAACAAACCCACCAAAGAGGATTAAAGAACTATGGTAAAAGAGAGTAGGTTAAAGGATAACAAGGGGAAACTAACAAACAAGAAAACCATAACAAGCTATAAAAAGAGGGAGGGAGGAAGGGAAGAACACGACTAGGAGGCGAGGGCTGGGACATTGCAACCCTTGGTTAGTCTTGTGTTTACCTTCATTGTGTTTAGTTGTAAGTTTTTGTCGATGAAGTCTTGACGGAAAATACGATCCGGTTGTAAGGAGAGCTTTGGTCCAACCATGAGCCCGTGTCTAGTTTGGGAACGTCATGCCTGTACTCAGTTTTCTGCTATGGTGTGTTCAAGCTTATCCAACTAGTAGAAATGAACAAGGGGAAAATATAAACAAGAAAACCTAAATCAGAGGTATTTATATGCTTCTTTGAAGGAACAATCTATTCTTCTCTCAATAAGTCAGGATCCCTCTTCCGCCCCAAAAATCAATAAGTTCCTATGCACAATTCTCTTTCAAAAATAACAAAGGTGAAAGAAGAGAAAGGCTTCTTGCGCAGAGAGGTGAAGCAAACAACTCCAAAGGGGTATTGTCCAGGCTCACTAGTAGTGGAGCAATGCTTGTGTTCCTACGTGACTCTGTCAAGGTATTGTTCAAGCCTCTTGGCAATGGAGCAACACCAGAGATGAAAAACTATACGCTGAAAATCTTAAGCTCATGAGCTAAACTACCCTTCCAAATTCGAAACATTGTGATTTGACAGAATCTTGTGTTGTGTTCAATTGAGTTGGTACAAGGAAAACCATGTCTGTCCATGGGGCAAGTGGCGAAGCCGAATTAACCTTCACGATGAATCAATACTCCCTGATGGAGCAAGGCCTTGCACTAAATGAACTAAGACAGAGAAGCTGGAATTCAACCAGTGTGTCTCCAAGTGTTGTAGTTGTTGTAGCACCCTCCAAAATTTTGGCCTATACTCAAATTTCGAAGCCTACTGTGGATCCTGTGATTGATCGTTCCTTAGTCACTTAGTTGGTATGCTGACAATCTCAACCTTCCCTCTTTGGTATTAAGAGTCGTTCATGATTTTATCTTTCTATATCATGTTTCATCTTTAGCCATGGGATTATTGCTTGTCATGCAAAGGGAATGTTTGTTTTGCTTCAAGGGGAAAGCTTATGAGAATGGGTTTTCCTCACCACATAGACATGTTTCACACTCATCTCACACACTAACTACTCAATAAGCCTAGCCTCCCTTAGCATTCAAAATTGTGTAGTGGGTTTCCCCCAGTGTCCTTCCCTTAGTCAGAACATGTAGAAATTCCCACTATAGATCAACATATTATGCAATATACTAAAACAAAATAATTGATCTATTTCTACAAAAAAACTTGTAGAAGCTTAATCTATTATGAGCAAGATCAAATAGAACACATATAATAGAGAATGAGAAATCAATCACACATGAACACAGAAGAATACTCTGGGGAAAGCCTTAGCTAAAAACCCTGATCTTTGTATTATCATACAAGTGGAAATATGTTCAGATTACACAAAGCTTTAGCTCACAAGCTATCCAACTCTCAGCACAACCCCTCAATACAACACACAAAATGAATAGACACAACATATGTCTTCCTCCAATCCTCCAAGCCTCCTATTTCCTTGCGCAATTTTTGCTGGGATCCAATGCTGCCACTTGTGTGAATTGACCTCATCACACACTCATCTAACTCAGAAGTAATTGTGCAATCTCCAAGGAATGAATTCCTTCTGCATACAAGAGATATCCTCAATGGAATATTCTTGCAACTGATAGTACATTGTCCCATCATCTGATCTCAACTGGTCTCTGACTGAACTGACATGCATGAGTTATTTATGAAGAAATATCAATTATCTAAAGTGCAAGAAGTTACATGCAAGCCCATGCATTAACTAACTGAACTCCAATCAGTTCCACAAACTATTGGAACTAATTCTAACGGACTAACTCAGTTAATTGAGATAACTAATTAATCAAAGTACAAACTCATGCCTGATCTCTTAATCAAGGGATACTTCCAAATCCAAAAGGGAAACTGTTGGCATGTCTCACAATAGACTTCATGCTTGATTTTTCTACAACTAACTTAACTCAAGATGAATAATTAATTATTTTACAAATAACTGCTAAGATAAATTCGAATTTTAAATTCTTAATTTTAGTTTAAAGGGACTAACTAAAATGGAAGATCCCGAATTGCTTATCTATAGCAGTGGTATTTTTAACACTTTTGTTTTTAGCATTTTGTTTCTATTTTCAACACTTTCCTCAAAAAAGAAAGGGATTAATGTCACCCCAATCCTGTCTCTGTGGAACTCGAACTTGCATTTTGACAATGCCTTAGTCAAAATATCTGCATCCTGTTCCTCAGTTGAACATATAGCAACACCACGATCCTCTTCACAACACAGTCTCGAAGATGATGATACTAGATATCAATGTGTTTGGACCTGTCATGAATTACTAGAATCTCAGAGAGTTTGATACAACTCTGATTATCACAGTAAATCATAGTTGGATCCATCCTCTGACCAAACAATCCCACTAGAATATTTCGCATCCAAATGGCCTCACATGCTACCTGACTGATAGCCATGTATTCAGCCTCTGCTGAGCTAAGTGCAACTGACCTTTGTTTCCTGTTGTACCAAGAAACTGCAGTTGAACCAAGGTTGAAGATTCCTTCAGAAGTGCTCTTTCGGTCTTATGGACTCCATGCCTAATCTACATCTGTGAAGCCTTGAAGCTTCACTCCCTATATCTATCTGTACCACAATCCATACTGAGATGTGCCTCTGAGGTATCTCAGCACATGCTTCGTTGCCTTCCAAAATAGCTTGATAGATTGAACCATAGCTTGACTCAGTTGCTTCACCGCAAAGCATAGATCTGGTTCTGTGTTGACTAGATATATCATTGAACCCACAAGCTACCGATAAATAGTAGCAACTACTACCTCACCTGAAGTAGCATCCTCCTTCCTCCAGTTACCAGATAAAGGAGTCTGTATGGGCTTGCACTTCTCCATGTGGAATCACCTGAGTATCTCATTGGCATACTTACCTTGAGACACAAATACTTCCTCATCTTTCTGCTACACTTCCATACCTAGAAAATAGTGCATAAGACCCATGTCTTTCATCTCGAACTCTCTTGCAAGG
Organism: Pinus taeda; assembly: GCA_000404065.3. NCBI lineage: Eukaryota > Viridiplantae > Streptophyta > Pinopsida > Pinales > Pinaceae > Pinus > Pinus taeda. Next base: position 18,242 of record APFE031426160.1, on the reverse strand, counting down.
TCCTCCTTGCAAGACTTGATAAATTGATCATCACCTGTCAAAATCAGATCATCCACATAAAGAATGATGATCAATGGCTTACCTTCTACCATGATGTGGTAAAGGTTCACATCTGCTTCACACTTGGTGAAGCCCAACCCAGTGAAATAACTGTCGATCCTGGTGTACCAAGCACAAGGTGCTTGCTTCAGCCCGTACAAAGCCCTCTTGAGTCGGAACACATGCGACTCATGATCGAAGGTCTCAAAACCATCCGACTGCTCAATGTGCACCTCTTCCTCAATCTTCCCATTGAGGAACACAGTCTTCGCATCCATCTGATGGATCTTCCAACCCATTGGAGCTGATAGTGCCAACATCAATCTGATAGATGAGTACCTTGCTACAGGAGCAAAAGTCTCATCATAGTCGATCCCCTCAACTTGTGAGAAATCACAGGCAACAAAACTTTCCTTATGTTTCTCAACACTGCCATCAGCTACCTGCTTTACCTTGTAAAGTCATCAAGAACTCACCACTGACTTGTCATGAGGTCTTGGGACAACATCCCAAACACAATTCCAAAACATGGAGTCGTACTCCTCCACCATAACATCAACCCAGACTGGTTTCTACACTGCTTCCTCAAGAGAGGAAGGTTCGGTTTCTACACACTCCCTAACCAGGGACATGTAACCATTGTACCGCTCGGGTGACCTCCTCTGTCTGCGCTAAGAATATGGTTGTCCCACATTCTCTCGTGCATCCATCATTAACCTGTCATCTTCCCTTGAGTGTTTTTGCCCATCTTTGGAAGACTCAGCATGAGTGGATGTCTCCACTCCCAGATCCTTTGCTGTGGTTGCTCTGCATCAGTCTGAGGCTCCTCCTTATGAACTAAAAGTTCCTCCTCTGCATGCAACTTGAGCTCCCTCTCAAGTGATACTCGCATGGCTTTTTTCTTGTCGAACTTCAAATCTTTGTGTACCACTGTCCTCTGACTGGTAGGCAGGAACACCCGATAATTATGGGGTGTATCAGTGTACCCCACAAGTATCCCTAACTCAGCTGTTGGATCTAGCTTCTTTCCAGGAATCTTTGGTCACATGGCAATAAACTGATGATCCAAAGATCCTGAAGTGACTCACATCTGGTCGCTTCCCGGAAAAGGCTTCCATTGGTGTCTTCATCCTTAGTATACGGTGCGGGCTTCTGTTCTACAAGTATACTGTTGTATTGCATGCCTCAACCCACAAATGAAGTGGTAGGCTTTGGTCATGCAACATCGCTTGAGTTTCTCCCACAATCAATTTGTTCTTCCTTTCGGCTACCCCATTCTATTGTGGGTTATGGGGTGCTGTCAACTCCCGTTTAATTCCTTTTGCTGCGAAGAAGTCCTTAAACTGTTGGGAGACATACTCTCCACCATTGTCGCTATGGAAGGCCCTTATTTTCTTTCCATATTATTTCTCTACCAAGGCTTTAAACTCACAAAACCTTGATAAGGTCTGATCCTTCTTCTACATAAAATAGATCCAACATCTATGAGAAAAATCATCAATAAAATAACATAGTACCTTTGTTTAGTAGTGGAGGCTATAAAGAATGGTCCACACACATTTGTGTGAACTCACTCGAGGATTGCTCTAGCTCTACTGTCTCGATCCTTAAAGGAATATTTTGCATACTTACCCAAGGTACAACCTTTGCATGTATCCATCTGCTCCAGTTTTCCCTTTAGAAGTCCGGTAGAAATCTGCTACATGATCTTCAAGGCCCCATGGTGCAAGTGGCCCAATCTTCTATGCCATAGCTCGCCAACGTCTTGGCTCTACACCAACTCTAATTTGGAACTCAATGCAGCATGGTCATCTACCTCCATCTTGTAGAGATTCTTTACTCGAATCCCAATCCTCTTGGTCTATCCAGTGCTGATATGCCTCAAGAATACCTTTCCTTTACTAAAGACTACATCATAGCCTTTGTCTTCCAGCATAGCGATGGACACAAGATTCTTCTTCAGACCTAGTACATACTTTACATCAGTTAGGGTGAGGTGAGCTCCATGCTCCCTCTGAAACACAATACTACCTTCACCTGAAACACGGTACTTTCCATCATCACCCATCTCAATCCGCATCTGGAGATCCTTCTCCTCCAAAGTACTGAAAAGATTCTTGTCGTTGGTCATGTGGAATGAAGCTCCACTGTCTAAGTACCAAACACATCCCACCATGGATGAATCCATGCATATGATGAGAGAGAAATCCAATTCTAACTGTGAGGCCAGTGCCTCACCATCTAATCCCTTAGAGGATCCCTTCTTGGGTTTCTTCTATGGACAATTTGTAGCATAATGACCCACCTCATGACAATGAAAACATCTCACTTTCAATTTTTCAAACTTCTTCACACCATGGGAAGAGATGGATTTGGAATGTGATGCCTTCCCTTTCCCTTTCCTCACCTTACTCGCTAAGGTTAGATTTTCCTCATCATATTGCTTTGATGAACATCCAACTCTGGTGCTTCTCCTTATCTCCTCCTGCATCAAATTTGATCAAATTCGTTCCCAATCTGGCAGTTTCTCTCTTCCATTTACCGAGTCTTGGTAGCTATGCTAGCTCTTAGGAATACCGAGGAGAGCTAGACTCACCATGTCATCATCTGCTTTCGTGATCCCTACACTTCTAAGCTCATCCCTGTAGGTGGTGAGCTTGTTCAGATATGTAGAGATCATGTCACCCTTTTCACACTTGATTTTTTGAAGCTTGTCTTTCAGCGCCGGCTTCCTCTATTCGTTGTTGTTTTGATATAGATCCTTCAATATTTTCCACATTGAAAACGATGTCTCCTTCCCACAGAGACTTGAGACTATGTGGTCTCGAAATCCCTCCAGAAGGATTCTCCTCGCTCTAGCCACACATTTCTTCCATTCTGCCAATTCTCGGGCATTAACTGCTGCTAAATTGGGGACTTCTTGATCAATGGAGTCCTTTAGACCGTTGCCCTCTAATATCGCTTCCATGCGATCCTTCCAGGCTATATAATTCAAGTTTCCATCAAGGCCATACTTGAGTCTTAAACCATTGAACACCATTGGTGAAATTGAGATGTGATAAGAATTCGAATTCTATAATCAAGAACATCGAACTTTGAACTTTTCCCTTCTTTGTATATTGTTCTTCACTTTGATCACCTTTGCTTTGATACCATGTAGAAATTCCCACTGTAGATCAACAGATTATGCAATATACTAAAGCAAAATACTTGATCTACTTCTACAAACAAACTTGCGGAAGCTTAGTTGATTATGAGCAAGATCAAATAGAACACATATAACAAAGAATGAGAAATCAATCACACATGAACATAGAAGAATACTCTGGGGGAAGCCTTAGCTAAAAACCCCGATCTCTGTATTATCATACAAGTGGAAACATGTCCAGTTTACACAAAGCTTTAGCTCACAAGCTATCCAACTCTCAGTACAATCCCTCAATATAGCTCACAGATTGAATAAACACAACATATGTCTTCCTCCAATCCTCCAAGCCTCCTATTTCCTTGTGCAGTTTTTCCTGGGGTCCAATGCTGTCACCTGTGTGAATTGGCCTCATCACATGCTCATCAAACTAAGAAGTAACTGCACAATCTCCAAGGAATGAATTCCTTTTGCATGCAAGAGATATCCTCAATGGAATATTCCTGCAACTAATAGTACATTGTCCCATCATCTGATCTCAATTGGGTCTCTGACTGAATTGACATGCATGAGTTATTTATGAGAGAATATTCAATTATCTGAAGGTGCAGTAGTACATGCATCACTGCATTAACTAACTGAACTCCACAATCAGATCCACAACTATTGGAACAATCTAACTAGACTTACTTACGTTAACTGAGCTAACTAATTACAACTCAAAGTACAACTCATCTTGATCTCCTTTAATCAAGGGATAACTTCCTCAATCAAAGGGGAAACTATTGCATGTCTTCACATAGACTTCATGTTTGATTTTCTACAACTAATTAACTCAAGTGAATTAATTAATTATTTTACAAACAACTGCTAAGATCAAATTCGAATTTTAATTCTCAATTTTAGTTTAGGGACTAACTAAAATTGGAATGTATCCTGAAATGCTAGTTATAGCAGTGCTATTTTTAGCACTTTTATTTTTAGCATTTCTTGTTGCTATTTTCAACAAAACCCACTGTCTCTAGAAACTGCGCAGTTTTGTCTCTCAGCGGTCATGTCTGCCTTGGACCCTGAAACTGCACAGAGGTTTCCTCCCATGACCTCATCCCACAACAGTGCCTTGCATCTTAAAATTGTGCAATTTGTCCCTTGACTGTTCAATCTACTTACATCCTTGTTAAATTTAGGTATGTTCTATGCTTAGAGCAATTTACTTCAATTTTTCATATTAGCCTAATGTCAATATTCAAATTAGCAATCACATCAGCATGATAGTAAAGTGTAGATAGAACATAAACATAAACAACAAAAGACAAGTCAAGACAAGAGGACACAAGATGTGGCACTAGCTAGGGACAAACCCCAATGTGGGGAAACCCTTGATCAATTCTTCTTATATTCTTCAATAGTCCAGTAGAGAGAAAGATAGTACAAATATACAAATATGAGATTTTTTGAAAGCAATAGAAAATCCTTGACCAGAGAGGTCAAACAAAACTAGATCTTTTATCCAAGTGGCATCAACATGATGCTCATCAAACTGAGCCAAACATAGTCAAATCTTGACGCAAAACATTTCCTAGAACTCTGATGTCTTCTTGCTGCACTAGCTGTCACTACGCCAACATTCAGTCCTCTTCCTACATACAGTCAACAATGCAGGTCTTGGAGGTGAGGAACCACCACTTGTGCAATCCTTAGAACAAACTTTGCTACTGGCTATGGCCTATGAGATAGCCCATCAACAAGTTAAGCCTATGATATTCAATCAACAATCAATAATATCAACGCAGCTGTATTTAGTCCAACAAGCTTGACCCTATCTGAATATATTGATCTAATCTTGAACTAGGACAAATTTCTTCAATGTAATGACCGAGGTTTGCCAACCTTATAAACTATCCTCATGAATAGTCTCAACACTGCACTGCCACCACACTTCTAGGACATAGTCAATAAGAGATTTGATGTTGTCAACATGATGACTAGTTAGGGAACTTCCTGGTTGTAGCTTAGGGATCCAAACAACCCTTAAAATGTATATCCTAGCTCCTCCTTTTTGCGGATTCTTCTACCCTTCAAATCGAGCTCAAGAACAACACTAACATGCCCAAACAGTCCTCAAATAGGCCACACTATCACCTACATCAATGTGGCATTATGACAACGGCTTAGGTGAATGCAACTTGGTCTCTTAGAGCTGCATATAAGGGCTTCTCCTACTACAACTTAGAGCATTACTAGATAGCTGCTTGAGACCTCCATTTGTTGTGGCTGGAACCTCCTTCTTTGACTGCAGCTAGGGCAGACTAGGACAGTGGATTAGGGCATTCATGAATTGCGTATAGAGCCTCTTACTTGCTACAATTAGGGCTCCTTAGACTATGGCTAGGGCACCCTTAAGTCTGAGGATATATCTCTTCCTTAATGTTGTTAGAGCTCTCCTTTAACAGTGGTCAAATCTCTCCCTTACCTGCGACTAAGACTCTTCCTTACTGTAGCTAGGGTAAGGCAAGATCTCCCTCCCTTTAAGACTGCATATAGGGCTATCCTTTAAACCTCACCTTCCACCAAAACCCAAACGAGTGGAGAGTGAGATCACAAGAGATGAATGTCAAAATGACTTGAAGACCTCTTCTATTTATAATAAAACGTTGAGGATAAGTTGGGGTAATTTGGTCATTGGCCGACCTTGACAAATTGTCAAGTAATACAAATAAATTCTTATCTCCATGAATACACGTCCTAATCGGATGATCTTTAGATCAATCCTACACCTCTCAGCGAGAGGAGTCCAAGAAAAATATCATCTGCCATAAATAAGATGACCCACATGGAGTTTGGCCTTATTTTCCAATTTTAACAATCCTGAAACTACACAGATGTGTCCTCCCATGACCTCATCCCGCAACACTCACTGCCCACTAAAACTACACATATGTGTCTCTTAGTGATCACAAGAAGGATGACATGCTAGACGACTCTCAAGGAGCTGAGGAAGAAGATAAGCATACCAAGGAACCCAAGGTATGATAGAAGATCAAGACCACATGAAGGTTCCATATAATGCACAACCTTTTGGAGGGAAATAACAAGTACATTGATGGACCATGGGGAGACGATGAGTGGGATGAAGAAGGAGCACACATGCTAGAAGATGTACTTGTAGTTGGATAGACGAGAGAAGCAGATCCAAGACAAAGCAAAAGGAACACATGCATACAACCATCTTGCAAGACCAAGACCATTGAAGACCCCACAGCATCAAGTCATGTGGAGGAAATGACAAAGCACATACAAGAGTACATCCATCACTTAGCAACGCAGCAACTTGATATGGACACCACAGCCAGCCAGTACATGTCAGCAGTGTCATGTCGAGTTGTGTCATGAGTTGTCAAGGCCAAATCACTACTATGGGCCATATCTGTTGTAACCAAATATAATGTAAAATGGATGTAAATAAAGCAAAATTAAAGATGCAAATAAAGAAAAATAGAAAAGATTGGAGAATATCATAAACTATAAATCCCACGTAAAGTCCTAATGCAAAGTGTCGAAGTGATTCATGGCAGGCAGTATTGAGTAGTCAACCTTGTATTGATAGTGCAAGAAACCAGAGGATACGCCAAGGCCAATCTTTGAAAGACTGTCAGCCACCATGTTACATTCCCGGTATACATGAAAGATGGTACATGCAGAGACAGATCCCAGAATGTGCTTGATCCTACTAAGCCAACCCAGAAGAAAGGGGGGAAAGAATCATGTAGTTCCCTTGATACCATCAATAAGAGCCTTAGGGTCCCCATAGATATTCAGTGAGCTTATTTTCTTGTGTTGTGCAAACCATAGCAACCCTCACAAAGCAATAATCTACGTTCCGGTGTCGGATCCAGAGCCACCATACCACCATGTTTGTCATTAATAACGTGTAGATTTTAAAAATGCCAGTAAAGTTAAATAAGAGAAAAGTTCGTAAATACCTATCAAATTTAACCATTGTTGAGGATATTTCATGATCTCATAAACTCAATTCACAACATCTTAAGGATATTTCATAATTTCCAAAATTTACACCATCTTAATGGTATTTCATGAATTATGTTCTTTACATTGAGTTGAGTTGAAAGCAACTTTATGGAAAAAGGGATAATTAGCAATTAATACCACTAAATGTTGGTGATTGATTGTGTGGTCTAGTTTTAAAATTATTTTTATTTTTACTATTATCGAAATTGGTGTATGAGACCCCCTTGTGTGTGAGACAAGGGACCCACCTGCAGCCAGGAATTTGATTATTAAATACATACTCTACCCCCCTTTGGTTTTCAACCTGTGACCTCTTAGGAGGAAATACATGCTCAAGTCTACAAAGGCATACATATTCTACCCCCTTTGGTTTTGAACCCGTGGCCTCTTAGGAGGAAACACATGCTCTTAACCATTAGGCCCACTCAAGTTGTATGTCTTTGGATATATTTGTTTATCCAGCTTCCCTTAACTCACTTGTCATTTTCCACCATCTTAGGAATATTTAAAATTGAGACCTTAAATATTTACATTACAGGCATGACAAAGACTACCATAATCTCGGAGCAATGTCTTTGGATATATTTGCTTTGGATATCTTTAAAATTGAGACCTTAAATATTTACATTACAGGCATGACAAAGACTACCATAATCTGGGAGCAATGTCTTTGGATATATTTGCTTTGGATATCTTTAAAATTGAGACCTTAAATATTTACATTACAAGCATGACAAAGACTACCATAATCTGGGAGCAATGCCTCTGGATATATTTAAAATTAAGACCTTAAATATTTACATTACAGGCCCGACAAAGACTAGCATAATATGGGAGCAAGGCAATGTCTGTGGATATATTTGCTTATCCAACTCCCCTTAACTCACTTGTCATTTTCTACCATTTTAGGGATATTTAAAATTGAGACCATAAATATTTACATTATAGGCATGACAAAGACTACCATAATCTGGGAGCAATTGAAGAGCTCATAGTTCAGAAATTATGGATTGAGTGCATAAAATGAGCAGTGTGATTAGAAATCTTGGTACCCAATTCCACAACAAAAGCGGAGGTTGCGTCTGGTCTAAAACATAAGCTCCAACCCCCTCCCTAGTTCTTTGGCATTTTCAAAAAACTTGCTACTTGCAACATATTGCACTTAAACATAGTTTTGTCACACATCAATAAAAGTTTCTATCTTCACAGTGCATTGCATTGCAACAAAGTTTCTATCTTCACAATGTATTCATGACAACAAAGTTTTTATCTTCGGAGTGTATCACATGACGATGAAGTTTATGTATTTGTGGTGTATTGCATGGCAACAAAATTTCTATCTTTGTAGCATATCACACCGCAACAAAGTTTCTGTCTTTGTGATGTATTGCACTGCGACAATTTGTAATTATTACTACTAAATGTGGTATGCTAGACTACAGGGTATAATTTTATTTATTTATTATGTTACTGTAACTCAGAGGCATCTCAGCCATCAAAATCACTCAGGAATCATACCCAGCCTGGGGCACACCAACCTGTAATATGGTTGGATTTTTTGTACCGACAGGGTTCCGAATTGGTGACCTTCACACAAGGAATGCTTTAATAGAACATTACATCTTCAACTGTTCTTTTGCAAAGTGAGAAAACCTATTATAACTCGGTTGCCAAACCAGCAGTAGGGATAACCATCATTGATTGCTATCTTCTAATTCTTGGTGAGCAATTTTTCATGTTCTTAAGAGTGAGCTACAAGAAACCATTGAATTCTATCAAAGTTCAATTTGTGGGGGCACTGGAGACAACTTGCCATAATTTCCAGATCAGTTTTTAACATAGAAAAGTCTTGACTCAAAATGTCGGAAACATTGTAAGCCATATTTGTAAGACTAAGTCTCCTCATTAATCTAAATATATAGGGTACAGTACTAGTTCTAACTTCTGAGTCATGAGAAACACGAGTGTGGGATGCTGGACTAAATCTATCTAAAAATACTTCTCAATATACATTTCTCTGAAAAGGCTTTACATCCTTTTAATAGCTAGCTCTGTGCCCTGGCTATGTGTATTGGTCAGTACCAAACCCCCTATATCTTTCTTTATTGTGCAAAAAATCTCACAATGATAGAGGTGGAGCCTGCCTCTCAGCTGGTTTGCCCCCAAAAGATAATTGTGCAAAATGTGCTATAGCTTGGAATATTTAGGATCTGTAAGGAACTGACGTGATGGCTAATAGATGCTCAGAGAAGCTAAAGTCTTGAAACCAACTACAAGTGAAACATCTCTATTCTATCCATAGTTAGCTCAGATGTCTGTAACTGATACAGTGCATTGTTCGGAAATTTTTGTTCTGTTGCCAGAATCAGTCATGTTGGCTCAGATGACGTGACATAACGCAGAAGTGAGTACCGGAGAGGGCCATTTTCAGTTTCTCAAGGAAATGTGGGGCTCAGTGGTTTTCAAATTGACAAATAACGAAAAGAATTGAAAATAAACTGACAGCAAGTTTCAATACAACTCTTGGTACCCCAGAGGGCCGTCAATTTTCAAGAAAGAATCCTGCTTTGTGGCCTGTCAATGAGTATACATGGTATGGCTGTAAAAATAAGAGAAAAGATAGGGTCATTGTTTTCAGTGGATTGAATATTTCGGCAAATTGCTTCTATTAAACAGATTGTAAAGATTTGTTGCTTTATTTATAGTTCTATGGAGGTTTTGACTAAAGAAAATTGTGATTAACGCCTGTCTTTTGCTTTGTTAGACATCCAAAAATATATGATATAGCAAACTTCAGTTACAGTGAAAATACATTTAGCACACATTGACTAAATTCACAGCACACTAATTCACATTGACTAAATACATTTAGGGTCGGTTATGGATAAAACATTGACTAATTCACAGCACACATTTGTTCGACTTGGCGTGTTCGTAAAATCATTGGATTAAAGAAGGTTAATGCAAACGGGACTTCACTCCCATGCATATTTCTTTCTCCACCAACACAACCACGAGCTAACAGGTTCTCAGATCATCAGAGAGAACAGCTCTGGAGTGTATAAAATCAAACGCGCAGAAATTAAAACATAAAAAACACAGACAAGAAGATTTACTCCATGAAACTGCCTTAATACGCCTTTCAATTGAACTATAGATTTCTTTTTGGTGTATATATATATATTCGCATTTTTTTTCTTATTTTTTTTTGTATCTGTGAAAGTTACATTTACAGTGTGATTTCCAATTCTCAACTTTTACAGGCCCACTGGTCAGCGGAGGTTATAGTGCTCATCAACATTAAACACACACAGATATGTTACCTTTCTACTATCAATCTCAAAATGTCTTTCAACTTTCTCTGTTTTGTTATATCCCTTCTTCTTTTTCCCGTTTAGCAAAGCTGGCTGGATGGGGTCTTCTTTCACTGAGCCTTTGCACTAGCCTTTTCTTCTAAACATCTGAATTGCCTTTTTGGTTTTTATGTTTTTCTATTTTATTTACTTATTTTTATCTTTTTAATATTTTTTTTGTTTTGATTCATATTCATATTTATCCAGATTCCAAATCAGTGACGATCAATAGGACCTCATTCTACCAAACTAGATTGGATCAGTGGGACCTCACTCTACCACACTAGATTTCAGTAGCAGTTTCCTCTCAAGTCTGTTCCTGGGAGACATATTAGGTCCTCCAACATTTAACACCGTGTGAACCTCGAGATATGATTTAGTGAACAATCTGCACTTGCCTTCTGCTCTTTATTGAACCAACAAACTTTGTTGAATGATCTTCTCAACTAAAAACATCCTATCTTTTATTTTTTATTGAAAACTAATTAGTTCACCAGTAATTGGACTTATGTTTTCGAAATAAATATAATTATTTTATATTATCTGCTGTATTTCTCCCCTTTAGTTTTCCAGCCTTTCTGTCCCTTGTCTCGGCATCGTAATAATTCTTCAAACCCCTCGTCCGCCGACCAAAGGCTGTCTCCGGGTTCGAAACGTTAGCAGTTTTAATTGATAAAATTAAACTTCGCACTAAAAATCTGCCAAACATCCCTATTCTGCCTACCTCTTAGTCAAATCAAAGACCATTTAAAATTTGTACTGCCATCTAAAAGCAGGGTTGGTTTAGGGGCCTAATTTTTGGCCCTTTTTTTCACACACAAAAAACTGCTTTTTATTAAGTAAAATGAGAAGCCATAGTTTAACTAGACTAAGGAATTGTTCAGAAAGGTATGGAAATTTTTGGTATATTTGGAAAAAATCCGACAAAGATTTTTGTAAATCCAAATTATAGTTGTTAAACTTCAAAATTTTAGATGTCCTAGACATTTTTGATGGTGTTTAATTCATTTTCACCATCAAAAACACAATTCAAACACTATCTTTACAAGATTTTTTGAAATTTTTTTGCCCAAATTCCAGCCACTTTTGACCGTCCGGGCGATTCCTTCATCTCATTAGACAACTCCAAATGAAAAAATACATATATCAGAGAGGTTCTCAATTGCTGATGAAAACAGAGAAAAATCATAACCAATCAGTCCAATTTAACTTGGATTTGGAAGACAATATCAAAAACCCGCTGATAGTAGTTAGAAATCAACATCGCTATAGACGAAAGACAACAGACAAAAAGTCATTATAGCCCAAAGGAAATACAACCGAATAAATGTAGCCAAGTCTTCAACAATACATTCAACAATTCGTAGCATGACAGATTCCAGTGTACTAAACAAAATCAGCAACAGTAATTAAACACACCAGATAAATATTTTGAATTACCTGTGCGCCCTCCCTGCCACGTCACAAAACCACGTGTCAATCAACATGGATCCGGTACGAACGTGTCCACCGTGGAGCTCCACGTGTTGGGCATCATGTCATCACATAAAACTTTGTGTCTGCGTCGTTTCTTTCGTTTGTTTGGGGTGATTGCTGCGATGTTCCATTTTCCCTTTGCCTTTCTGCTCGGGGCCGGTTGTTGGTCGAAGCACCCTGCCGAAGATGGCGCAGGACGGCCCCAAAACCTACGCACTTCGTCTGGTATGCAGGTGTTGTTGCAAGCGTTTGTTCGAGGTTTAGGGTTTGTGGACCTGTGCGCTTCATCTGGTATGCAGGTGCTGATGCAAATGTTTGTTCGAGGTTTAGGGTTTGTGGTTGGAACATCGCTTCTGCTTTTCTTGTGGTTTTCCGCCTGGATTTCTTGGTTGTTCTGGACTGTCGGTTGTTTAGGGTTTCTCTGGTGGTGGTCTTATTCGTAGTTTTTGTTGTTTGGGGAGGAGCCTGTTGCAGTTTTACTGAGCTCGAGGTAATTGTTTAATTTGTTGTTTTGTGCAGGTTTTTTTGCTGGTTTTCTGTTGTCTAATGGCCTTTTCTTCTCGTTGCAGGTGTGGAAAAGGTCGTTGCAGGTGTGGAGGTGGTCTGGCGAGTTTGTGGCTTTCAATGATGGTATTTGTGAATTTGTGAATTTTCGCTGTTATTTTCGCTGTTTTCGTAGTCTATTTTGTTATGGCAGGACTTATTCGCATAGGCCTAGAGGAACAGAGCATTCCATTCATCTTTCTTATAGCCTGAACCTGCTCATTCCTATCCCCAAATGTTACAAACCCATATACTTTTGAACAGCCTGTAATGTTATCAGTAATAACCTTTTCCCCTTTCACAGATTGGTATACAGCTTTAAAGGTCTCTTGTAGCAACTCGTCTCTGTCACCAGATGCCAAATCTCCCATGAATATAGTAAAATCTTCCGAACGCTTTTTTGTACCGCTATTTGTTGCCCAATTTAACCTGTAAAATTGTTCATCCCTAGGCATCTGTATCCCATTGTAATTTTGGAGAGCCATCTGGGTCGCTGCCTGGCTCACAAACTCCAAGAAGCCATAACCCTCTGATTGCCCAGTCTGCATATTGCAAATAATCTTAATGGAATGAAGGTCCTAGGCAGAAGCTAAACATCGGTGCAGATAATTCTCATCCATCCAATGCTGCAAACCGCCGAACCACAGGGTCCTGATCTCCCCGGCGGAGCTCTGTTATTGCGGGGATTGCTGCACCATAACCTGAGGTAGAGGTTGGGGTTGGGGTTGGGGTGGCTGGGGCCAAAACCTAGTTTTGGAGGTAGGGGCATCATCATCAATTGTTCTTGATGTTGTTGCTACTGGGAATCAATCGTGGGGGCTGCCGTGGGGTCTTGCTGCATCATTCTGAAATCTTTACAAGAACATAAGAAAAAAAATCCCAAATACAGTAATGCACGCTCCAGTAAATCAATAGTAGCGCGATGGGTATGATAAAATTGTATTAAGGCTGGGGAAATTTTGAACCAGAACCTGCCCCGAGCAGAAAGACAAAGGGAAAATGGAACATCATAGCAATGACCCCAAGCAAACGGAGGAAACCCTCTTGATATGTTTGATAGATTCCTTGTTTTCGCTGTTATTTTCGTCGTCCCGTGCCATCCTCGGCGGAGGGCTTCACCCAACAATTGACCAGGCCAACAATTACCTCTCCTCTTGGCCAGCAATTCCGCTCTCCTCTTGGCATCAAGGACAAAGCACATGCTTTGTCTGTCAACAAATAAAATGTGTTCAAGTTCTCTGATGTTAACAAGCCTTCAGAATTGTCTTTGTATATAGCATTTCTGTTTGTTTGTTTGTCCCCTTCTCTATTAGTTTACAGGAAAATTTTGTTCACGAAGATGGGCTGCCATAGCTGGGCTTCATGCCTTGGTTATCTTGATGTACAATTCTATATATACATGATTAAATGATACGAGTTTTACTTACCTGTTGCAATTTGTAGCCACCGCAATTGAGATTTTTGTGTCCTGTTTATTTTTGGGGATGAGAAGATGATTAAATGATGTCAGTTTTACTTAACTGTTGCAGTATGTAGCCACCTCAATTGAAATTTTTGTGTCCTTTTTTTTGGGGGGTTGAGAAGATGATTAAATGATCCTAGTTTTACTCAACTGTTGTAGTTTGTAGCCACCTCAATTGAAAATTTTGTGTCCTGTTTTTTGTGGGGTCGAGAAGAGATTTGGGTTTAGGTATGGTTATTGGTCAGAAATGCATAGGAGGATGATTAAACTTCATTTGCTTAAGGAATTAGATTATTCTCATATTTACAACAATTATATTGGATGTGACTCTCTGGTCATGTGGTGGTGAAGATCTAGACATGGGGTGTGTTGCTATATTAGTGATCTATGTTTAGACCTGGAACCTGAATTTGAATTTGAAGGTTTTCATATTAGTGATCTAGGACCTGGAACCTGAATTTGAATTCGAAGGTTTCATATGGAAAAAAATATAGAGATGGGGTGTTGTTATTTTAGTGATCTATGTTTGGACATGGAACTAGGATTTTGAATATTTGAATTTAAATTTGAAGGTTTTTTCCTACTCTACTTAATAATGAGTGCTCTCAAAAACTTATTATGAGATAAGACTGTCTGGTCATTTGATTTCTATATTTAGCCTTTTTCCTATACCTTTGGCCATTATCTCTTGTCTATTGTTCATATCTAGTGTCGCCACTTTTGCAATGTTTATTTCATTTATTGGCCTGTAATAGTATTATGAATTAGAAGATTGGTTTTCTCGTTCATCGAACGACAACAAATCATTTTGTAGCTTTGCTGGAATATTCATCTTGTTAATGAGAAATTTTTTTCTTCCCAGGCAATTTTTGGTCAATTTACAATTATTTAATTATTGGTTTTGTCTCTTGCATAGAGTCTCTACGCCTGCTCGCAACTTTGAATCTACCTTATCAAATCTGAAAATGACTAAAATAATAATCCTAATGCCCTCAGAATCCTATAATACAAATTTCATTATTTTTTTCCTTTTAATAAATAGATGTCAACTATATTTTAAAGATAAAGATAATTCTAGGCCAGCAATTCCCTCTCCTCTTGGCATCCAAGACAGAGCACAGGCTCTGTCTGTCAACAGATAAAATGTGTTTAGGTTCTCTGATGTTAACAAGCCTTCAGAATTGTCTCTGTATATAACATTTCTCTTTGTTTGTTTGTCCCCTTCTCTATTAGTTTACAGGAAAATTTTGTTCATGATGATGGGCTGCCATAGCTGGGCTTCATGCCTTGGCTCTTGATGTACAATTCTATATACATATGATTAAATGATACGAGTTTTACTTAACTGTTGTAGTTTGTAGCCACCACAACTGAAATTTTTGTGTCCTGTTTATTTTTGGGGATGAGAAGATGATTAAATGATGCCAATTTTACTCAACTGTTGCAGTTTGTAGCCACCTCAATTGAAATTTTTGTGTCCTGTTTTTTGTGGGGTTGAGAAGAGATTTCGGTTTAGGTATGGTTATTGGTTAGAAATGCATAGGAGGATGATTAAACTTCATTTGCTTAAGGATTTAGGTTATTCTCATATTTACAACAATTATATTGAGATGGGGTGTTGTTATTTTAGTGATCTATGTTTGGACATGGAACTAGGCTTTTGAATATCTGAATTTAAATTTGAAGGCTTTTTCCTACTCTACTTAAGAATGAGTGCTCTCAAAAACTTATTATGAGATAAGACTTTCTGGTCATGTGATTTCTGTATTTAGCCTTTTTCATATGCAACTTGATAATGAGTGCTCTCAATTTCTCAAGTGTCCCCTCAATGAATAAAATTATCAGTGGCTTTTTGACATTTAATAAAACTTATTATGAGGTAGATTGCCTCTTCATTTGAGACTGTTTGGTCATTTGATTTTTGTATTTAGCCATTTTCCTAAGCCTTTGGCCATTATCTCTTGTCTAGAGTTGGAATGGAATGTTATTATTGAATTCCCAAACATCGCAGCAATGACCCCAAACAAACGGAGGAAATGGCGCGGACATAGAATTTTATGTGATGACATGATGCCCAACACGTGGACCTCCACGGTGGACAGGTGTCGCACCGGATCCATGTGCTTTGACACACAGAATAACTTATAGAAATAGTTTTATCATAATTAATTTTACAGAAAGACACATTCCATTGAAAATTTCTTTTCAACACACAGTTAGGTTGCCACAAGAAATCACTACTAGGTTGTAAGCCAAAATGTTTCTGTGACAAGAAAAAGATACAATCTAGTGTTATAAGCCAAAATGTTTCTGTGACAAGAAAAAGATACGATCTAGTGTTGTAAGCCAAAATGTTTCTGTGCCAAGAAAAAGATACAATCCATCCAAAATCCACATCATAATGTGGTTAGAACCAAAAACATATGACACCCCTATTCTTTATGGCCCTCAGAATCTTGAGTGCCAAAACTCCCCGAGTTACCTTCTTGAGCCAGGTAGGTTGGCCTACCAGTAAAGGGCTGATTAGGAAATGGTTGATCGCTGCCATATGATTGATTCCAATTTGTAGCTTCCAACCATGGAGGTACTGAGTACCCATACCTCACATTTGCACTACTGACCCCTGCATTAAGTGGAGGTGTGTAATGAGCATACAGAGAATTGACACCAACTCTGGTAGGAACAAGGCAAGTGGGTAAACCCTTAGTTTGATAGTGGGGAACTTGAATGTTTATGAGATCTTGGAATAATGGTGTATTATCTGCAATGGAGTCTAATGAGTTTGAAATAATCCTGGTTTCATCAGTTATTCTTGTATCGTTGATCATCCCTTATTCCTTTTCAAGCATTTATTGTGCCTTTTGTTTTTTCTTTTTCCATCTTGCCATTTGCTTTTGTTGGTCCTTAACTTGCCTTGCTATATCTCTTTCAATCCTTTCATTTGCTCGACGTTGTGCTGCAACAATCCTTGCTGCCTTCTTCTCCTTGACTAGATCCTTCTTTTTCTGTTTTAATTCTTGCATTTCAAATTTTTTTTTTTTTTTTTAGACTCAACTAATAGGTTTATATAGTCCTCTGAGGTGAGTAACTGTGAGCTTCGGCCCAGACGAAGACTACCCGGTGCACCTTTCTTTTTTTTCATTGATACTCTCTGTACTGGTAGCTTTACCAATCGTCCAAGTGTCTTCTCCACCCCTCCCACCTGCATGTCATTGCTTGGTACTTCCCTTTCAGTATCTGTTGGAACTGATTGAACCATATCATTTTCTTCATTTGATGCCTCATTATGTCCTTCATCTTCTTCCATTGATCTATTGTCCACAAAAAAATGAACAATTTCACTGTTCAATTCTGCTAGTTGTGAGGGCATGTTCATGCTTTCTTCATTGGTTGCTGAGACACTATGTGCATTCATATTGATCATTGCTTCTGCTAGCCATGAAGGTGGGGTTACTTGGCTTGGCAATGTCAACTGGTCATTGTCAACTACATGTTCAACAATATCATTAACAATATTAGCAACAAGAATTTCATGTTCTTGAGTTGGTGGAATGATCTCCATGTTACTGCAAATTTGTTCATTGTTATATTGTGTTTCACATACAGTTTCATCATCTTCAGCATATAAGTGTCCTTGAGACAGGGAAATCATATTACCAGTTGCAACAACATCATCTTGGTCTTCTACTTCTTGCACTTCAACACCTGTTTGGGCATTCCCTTCTTCTTGACCATCCACATGAAACACTTGGCTACAACCAGTATCATGCATAAGAGCATCATAGTTCAGTGGCCAGATTCCTGTCCTCCTAAAGCCAGCCTTGATATTTGATGGTGTCAAAGCCCTTTTACAAGCTTTACTTGCAAGCTCTGCTAGCTCAAACCTTTTCACCTCAACCCCTGGATTCTTTGCCATCCATGTAGCGCGCTCCGACCTGAAATAGGTCTTGAAAGGGCCAAACACACTAACATCAAGGGGTTGTAGTCTGTGAGTGGTATGAGCGGGCAATGTCAACAGGCTGATGCCTAAATTGTTTGCTTCCTCAATTATTTGTACAACCATGTGGCTCCCATGGCCATCTAATATCAAAAGGTGTCTGTTATTAGGCGAGACGCCACCTGGTACCAATGCAGCAAAGTGAAAAAGCCAATTTAGAAACAGTTCTTTAGTCATCCATGCATGGGGATGTGCAGC
>APFE031426155.1:118769-171718 GCA_000404065.3 Pinus taeda | reverse complement strand
CAAGGAACTATGGCAAAGACCTTGCTAAAACTTGAATGGGACAAGGAGAGTAATTATAGGAGGTAAATCCTCCTCATTTACTACCCCTCCATTCGAATATTCCTCCATCACCTCGGAGTCAAAACGACAATATTTTTAAGGACTAGAAGACTGTCGAGCAAGTGAAAGGGACAAAAACCAGTTTTTCTTGAGTTGGAGGCCAAGCCTCCCTAATGGGAAGGAAGTTGTTAGAGACTTCAGATGTATAAATAAAGAGGCTTAGGACCTCAGTAGGATTTGGACTTCATTTTGTAAAAATTCTACTTTATTTCTGAGCTGCAAGACTTCTGACAGATTGTTCTGTAATCCATGGTTTTCATAATGAGAATGATTTTTGTTTTAAATCAGAGTTGATTTAACTCAGAGGGCTGAAGCTCTTGGGTTAGGTCCTGACCCGAGCAACCAAAGCTCCTCTTTACTGTACATGTATGTTAGCATAGATTTCTGGTTTTGTTCATTTTCTTAAGTAGCATCTTGGTTCTTTTCATTTGCTTAAATAGATTCATGGTTTTCTATTTTATTTTCTTAAGTAGCTTCATTTTCATTATAGCAGTATAGAATAGATTATTCATCGTTTTTCTGTTCATTTGCTTCAGTAGCTACATTTATTGTAGTTTACTTACATTTTTTCCCTCTTTCAGTTTACAGGTTAGCTAGGAGAAAAGATCACCATAAGGTTGTGTGCAGGTGTCTCGACCTCATCTCCTCCCTCTAGGACCATGATTTGAGGAAGAGACCCTTTAACAACCCCAAAAACATAGGTTTCTAGTTCTTGTATGAGCTATGGAGTTTTCTATTTGAAGCAGTTATTTGTTCACCCTCACTGGCTCTTCTGTCATTTTCCTTTGAAACCTCCTTCAACACGTTCTTCATGCATCGCTTCCTCACCGTCCAATCCACAACAAACCTTCACAATCACCGTCTGATTCATTATTTTCTCCAACTGTTGCCTCGCATGAAGTCTTCCTCTTACTTTATGCGCTTTAATCTCCATCGCCGATCTATCTCTTAATCTAATGGCTATTGCATCACCTAAAAACATTATGTGCTTTAAACCCCCACCCTCGATCTTCCTCTCCTGATCCGATGGCTATCGCGTCATCTGATCACCAACTAGCTTGGTCGATCTCCACCGTTGATCTACCTTGCCTGATCCACGGTTATCGCACAATCTCGTGCAGATTATTGCACGACCGTTATCCCCCCGAGAACATGCGAGAAAAGTGGTTTTCTCATGCTACATGTCACGCAATAAGGCTAATCACATGAAATTTTAGAATTCCGCTTATGGCCTTAAGGGCGCGCGAGAAACTACTTACCACCTTAGAAACCCACTCCATCATTTTTGCACATTTCATTTTCCCATGATACGATCTCCGCCGTCCATCCTCCAGTTAATCTTGTCTGTCCATCTCTTGACTTAATCCGTGCGATAAGATCTTAGTCTTTCATCTCTTCATTACCCTGTCCATCCATCTCTTGACTTAACCTCTGTGATAAGACCTCAGTCATTCATCCTGTGCATTGACCCTGTTCATCCATTTAGTCCCTTAAGCCTTCGCGATAAGATCTCCGTTGTTCATCTGCTTCAATAACCATGTTCACCCATTTATTCACTTAAGGCCCCGCGATAAGATCTCCACCGTCCATCTTGTGCTTGTTGATCGATCCAACAATCTCTATGCTCTACTGTGTCCTTGCATCCTCCTTTCATTGATTGCGACCTCTCATTGCTCTTCCTCTTGAAAACCGATTTAACTTAAGTTTCTTTGCTTACACCTTAGTATAGTTTGATGCTATTTACCTCTGCAACTTAGGTAGCAACAATAGGTTAGTGTTGATTTAACAATTCTGTTAGCATAGCTATTTAGATGGTTAGTTAGGTTATGGTGTAGTTTAGCATTGCATGTTGTTTTCTTCATTGTTGAAGTAGAGTAGCTCTCTCTTAGAATAGGTTTTCTCTTCTTCCATCAAAGAATTAAGCTTCTTCCAACCCTATAGAAGTATGGCTTGGAACCCCTGGGGTCTCTTGCCAGATAAACAGTGACAACAGGCAGGACCTTCACTTCAACTTGTACATATAGCACTGTCACCTCCAAGTTTGTATGAACCCCGGGTTGATAAGTAAAGATGGTAGCCTTGGGAGTTGCAACTTTCTTGTTGCAATACCTAGGTTCATCCCTCACATTAACCAAGGCTCTTAGTGGAAGTAGTTCACAACTTTCTTAACTCCTTTAGTTCTTTGAAACCTTGTTAAACCTTGCTATGATGCCACTTTTTATTTAGAGGTAGAGATAAACATGAAAACACAAGGCAAATAAGTTCACAATATTATTCTTTAATAAAGAAGTTATATCCATTAATTATTCTCTCATATGCATCCACAAAGTTATTATTATTCTCTCTTCTTACTTCACATTACAATGACCCAACTATGAGTATATAAGCACTAAACTTTCTAAATATGGAATCATGCGAACTCTAAATTTATTTTTTTCGTGCAAACTATGAATTGACACTTTAACTAACTTTTTTAACTTCAATTTAACATAAATCAACATTTTTTTTCCCCTTAACTTAGCTTTTCTTGACAAGGCATTAACTTTCTAACTTTGAGTCACTTGACTTCTAATATTAGACTTAACTTGCTTTCCTTCACTTAACTCTTCATACATTGTATACATACGAGACTACTTATTATTTCCACCAAGTGAATGATTTTGATCTATAAAAGAGCTGTGATCGATGGTAGTAAATCAAATAGGAAATTTGGGGATAGGTTTGTATGAATTGTGTGCTCTTATAATTTTTAAATTGCTATACTAGACTGGAGTTCACTTAGTTGTAACACATTTGAATATTTGACAATTGTTAGGTGGGTTGGGTTGGTTATTCTATAAGATTTCTTTCATTGATATCATTTGCATATTGGTTATGCTAAGACGTAATTGTATGGAATGATTATTTACATACTTCAATAAGTGTTAAACTTCTGAATTTTAATAATCGTTAAATATAAAAAGTGAGGTGTAGTATGGAGTCACGTAGTTTCAGATTGAGAAAATTGATGAGATGAAATGAGTCACGATGCACCACAAAACTATAGTGATGGACCATCTGGGTGCGCTAAGTCATCCTCCGATCTAGGTTACTATAGGGGCATGCCAATGGATTTTTAGGTTAAATTAAAATTTATGCTAGATGTACTCTTTCAACCTATATAATGTATTTATATATATCTCTATTAACTGAGGAAGATAAATCACATAGTCATTATTCCCTAGTTTGAAATGATATCAAGTACTAATATTACTTGGTTTATTAATAATGCATTCATGGTTTTCTAATTACTACATGAAAATCTTTACCAAAACCTTAACACCTAACAATAAATTAATATCTAAAAATACTAAACTACATTTTGTAATCTTTTTTTATAATATTAGTACAAAGTTTTTTTTACAATAATAAAAAATTTAAGTACTAAAATATTATCTAAGAAATAATTAATTATTTTAAGTCTAAAATATTATCTAAGAAAAATAATATTATATTATCTTGGATAGTGAAAAAAAATTGAGATGTCATAAGGCAATATCAATAATCAAATTTATGAATTTTCATTTTAGAAATAAAAAAGAAATGTACAAATGATACATTAATGAATGTATTTAATTTTTGTATTATTATATAAATATAATTTTTACATGGTAATTGAATCTTATTTTTTGCAATTTACTATGAAAGTCTAAGTCTGACTAATTTAAAAATTTCAAGTATTTAACAAAATTAAATAATTTAGCTTGTGGGGTGGTAACCTTTTGACATAACCTGTTAGAAACGTATTTATTTTAGAAGTAATAAAATTCAAAGTTCAAAATGTTTTAGGCCCAACCAAAAAACTAAATAAATTTAATATATTTATATTAAATATTTTGAATGCTGGATGTATAATTGTAATGTTTTGAAATCAAAATTATCTTTATATTTTATTTTAATGTAATTTTTAATATACTTTTCAAATAAAAATATTAAATACTCTAAAATTAGTTACAAATTATAACTTTTCAAAATGTTATATTTTAATTTTATAATTAATTAAAAATTAATATAATTAGCATATTCAATTTTATAATTTAAAAAAAGATTAATGAAAAATGAAAAATGGAATATAAAAAAAAAGAAATTGATATGATAAATTTCATGTGGTTTGAATATCTATTTTCAAAAATAAAAAATATAATTATCTTGTATTCACTCATGGAATTTCTCTCCAAGAATGCAACAACAAACAAGTTGTCTCTACTCCGTATCAAAAGAGATCAAAGGGACAAAAGAGGAATTGATGTTCTGGAAATCTTCCTAGACAAAAGGAAGACTCCAACAAATCATTGTCTTTATATAAGATAAATTGAATGGTAAGTGAAATAGTAGTCTCATATAGGCTGGACACAGTGGCACCCTACAAGTTGACGAATTTAGGCGCAAGCGTTAGATAATATTGTCTTACATTGATATGGTATTGTCTTAATTGTTAATTGACTTCAATGGGGCACTTGTTAGATAATATTGTCTTAAATTGATATGGTGTTGTGTTAATTGTTAATTGACTTAAATGGGTTTTCTCTTAATTGTCATTGTATTAAGTGTCTATTCCCTTAAATATAAAACTGTATTAAAATATTTTTGTCTCAATGATTTCATCTTAAGTGTCATTGTCTTAAATATAAAGTTTTGCCTTGATTGTTATTGTCTTAGGTAATCACTACCTTAAATATAAAGTTTTGTCTTAAAATATTTTTGTTTTTATTAGACCCTGCCTGGGACTCTTAGCGATCGATTGTGCATTAATGGCGTATTAATCTCTTCGGCGTATTAATCTCTTGTTTGACCAAAAATTATTGTTGTACATCACAACTTTAACCAAAGTTTTCATATTACAAAATAATATAAAATTTATTATGTAATTTTTTATTGGACAACAAAGTTGGGGTCTTATTGCGCGCTTCGCAGCTTTCAATACATTATATTCAGGGTAAAAATAAGATATCCAAAGTTTTCAGAGATGAAAAGTTTTTGTTATCCAAAGTTTTCAGAGATGAACATTTTATCAAAAGCACCACTTAGTTTGTCCTAAGTTTTTGCTACCTGTTCTCCATGTCATGCATGTAGTGTCCTGCATCTTGCAAATGCCAGCTGTTTGCATATGTAGAGGCGTCCACAGTGGTCTACAAATGCCTTGTCTTGAGTCCAGAGTAAGTTCAGAGCAGAGAGTATCGAGCAGCTAATTCTCTGGAGTAAGTTCAGAGCAGAAAGTGTGGAGCAACTAGTTTGAGGAGCAAAGGAGCAGAGAGCATCAAGGGTAGCTTCACCTTTACAACTTGTAAGTTCCCACACCGAACGAAGCATTCCCCATCTAATGTAATATTCACCATACAAAAATGTTGAATTTCTACAAGCATTTAACATGGTTATTTGATGGCATGTAACTCTTTGCACTGTTCCCTTCGTCTATTCATGGTAATAGTTTTGCTTCTATCACTCAAACTTTCACTATATAAAGTGTTTTCTTAATTCATCAGGAATTAATTTCACTCTTATTTCATTATTATTTCTTTGCTATATGCTTCGGAGGTGGTTTTTCTGATTTCATATTTAAGATTTGTCCATATGCTTCTGTTTCTAACCTTCTAGCATAGCAGACAATGTGTCAAACATTCCAAAATCAATAATACATACAGCTCTGTGAGCTGCTCTTTCTTATCACTTGTTTATCCCTTTCACTTACATCCTCCGGAATCAGTTACATTACAGCTTTCGCATTCACCTTCGCCTTCTTCGGGGATTCAACGCCCTATCAATTCCGGTCCCGTGAAGTTAATGTGCTACTTTAACCCATGGTTTTTAAGCCTTACAATTTTTCTCTGTAACTAAATAAAAAAACTCTACCGTGAAACAGTTTTAACCTCTAAATTAAACACAATAATGAATTTATTGGCTCAATCTCAACCTCAACCAACTTCCTTACCCTTCCTTCTCACCCGTTTATTAATTTTTCAAATTAATAATGCATACATTTTCAAAATATTAATACAGCGCTCTTATCATTGGTTTATTCAAGTTTTAAAAATTAATAATAATAAACCTCAGATCAGCCCTTTCGAGTCAATTGGGAATTCTCTGCTATACAGCCCTCCTTCGCTTCACTTCAATCCTCCTGTATCACTTACAACCTTCTTTGGGGATTCAACGCCCCATGAAGTCTGGATCCGTTCTTAGGCAGTCAGTTATGTCCCTCCACAATTCGTACTGGTTTTTTTTTCAGAGATAGTTAAAGCTATATAAAATGAAATGGTATAGTTTTTATTTTTATTTTTCAGTGAGTTAAAAACCTATCCCACCTTTTAAAAATCAAATTTAATTATATATCTAATTTCCATATATAATCATGATTCACAATATCTATTTTTATTTTAATTGTGTTTATTATTTTTTGGATTATGAAAAAATTAAAATAAAACTCTTATTTTATATTACTTTAATAATACTATTTTATGTGCATTATTTTTCTTATATTGCAGACTTTGTTTTTAGAAATGGCTTACATCTTTAGAAAAAGCGTGAAGGAAGGTAAATTCGTATTTGTTTTATTTTTTAAATATGTGATCCCAAAGTAATAGGTAGTTAATTATCTGGTAGGAAAAATGAGTTCCGATGACACTCCCATGTTAGAAAAAGCTCAAATGAAGCTCAAACGTGGAGCCATGAAAGGAAGGCTCAGCACCGCAGAAGTTTGTATTGCATTTGGTATTATTTTACCTATGTTTCTATTTATTGTTAAATGTGATCCAATCTTATTGCCAGGTCTAAAGACTGGCCAATAAATGTTACTCAGACATATGTCTCTTGCAATGGGCATGAGCCAGAGCAACATCAGGTAATAACCATTTAAAATATTTTAACAATCTTGAAATATATGTTTTACTTCGAACTGAAATTTTGTAACGAATTACACATTGAACGAACTATTTCAGTTCCATTTCAAATCCCATTTCAACGAACTGAAATTTTGTAACGAATTACACGTTGAACGAACTATTTCAGTTCCATTTCAAATCCCATTTCAAATCGGACAATATACAATCCATTTGTGTTGTCCTTACAGACTTTGGGAGGGACTACCGCCATAGCAGTGGCTACTTGTCTTAAATATAAAATTTTATGTTAAAATATTTTTGTCTTAAAAGAGGTTTGTTTTAAATATAAAGTTATGTTATATTATTTTTGTCTCAAACTGTTTTTGTCTTAAATATAAAGTTTTATATTAAAATATTTTTGTCTTAAATTGTTTTTTATTTAAATTTTTATATTTAAAAAATTCAATTGATATTAAATTTTAATGTAAAATAACTAAACACCCACTTCAGAAATGATAGTGAAACCATTTGATTAAACTGCATCTATATTCTTTTACAAAATTAATACCATGATGTTTTGAAATATGGGACATAAAATACAAGCAATAGTATGAAATTTATGTTGATTAAGAATGGAATTTATGGATGAAACTCTTAATAGTTGAGGCTGATGATCCTACTATCAGAACAATAGAAATACACCCCTCTAAAAGTAAATCTAATTTTGGGTTCTCTTAAACGGTACTAACATATTTCCAGATTCTGTCATACTTTTACAGCAGCTCATATTATAAACATTTTTACCAGCGGGGAACACGGGCGCCAGTGCCCACTGAACCCGGTGCACCGAACACACTAAAGGATTCCATTCTTCTGAGCCATACCAGCACGCATCTGACAATGGAGCCACCGTTAATATTTTTTTGTTATGAGGCATCCAGTGAGAAAAACAGTCACCCTCTCGCTGTCACCAGCTTTCGCCAAACTACCGTGGGACTTTGAACCGGAGGATTCTGAGCAATTTGTCATAATGCGTTGGTTTTTTATTTCTTTTCACAGTAACACCACCTTTTTTAACTTTTTTCTCAGATTTCGCTATCGGAATGTATTCACATTTAAACTTGAGAAAGAGAAAACTCTAGGAACCCTAGAAGTCAAAAAAATGCAGACCGTTGCAAATAATATAAGTAAGGTCAGAGAAATATCCATACTGTTACCAAGCCTTTGTATAATTTAATGTTACGATGCACAGTATATAGATTATTATATTTTTATGAGTAGTTTGAGAAGACAAAAAAATGGAAAATGTAGTATGGTGTGATAGAATTCGTTGGAATTTTTTTTTGGAGATTGTGGTTAAGTTCTGGAATTTTTTATTCTCGGGGATTTTTAACGGCGTTGATTTATTTATTTTAATTATTTTAAGATTTTTTTATGCTTAAATATTTTTTGATGGTGTTGTATCTATTTATTTCAATTATTCCTAAAAAAAAATTATGCTTAAATTTTTTTGATGGTGCGACATACATTTATTCTTATTATTCCAAAGAGAAATTAACCATCCAGCCTAAAAAAAATTAATGAGAACTTGACAGCCCTATGACAGCATTTGATGAGAATCCCACACTTTATATACCACAAAGAATATTAAATGGACTCTAATATTTTCAGCTCTCTTATAATGGAAGTTGTCTTTAGTGTGATTTTTTTAAGTTTTTTTGGGATTTTTCTGGTTTAATTTAGTAAGATTTCATTGAAATCAAAAGTTTGATAGATTGATAGAAGTGCCCTTAAGAATTTTTAAGGTGCGGAATCTACATATACAATCAAAAAACTAATTTAAAAAACATAAATCAAAATTTCACCGTAATTTTTTCCCCAAAAAAATAAAAAAAAAAAAACAATCCTGTGAGGTTTTTAAGCGACACTGTAAATCCCAAAGGGGGACGTCAGCAATGCGTGCTGAGCAGCATTTACGAAGAACCCTGAATAGTTGGAAAAAAAACATTAAGCCAAATGCATGCGCGCCTGCAGCTACTCACGCTGCGGTCGTTTTATTCAGCGATGTCGTCGAAGTCCGACAGTACGGTTATTTCATAAAATCAACATATTGGTATTTGTTTAATCAACCACTTGTTTGATAGGGTTGACTTCGAATGATGCGTGATTAATGATTTCATCAATTTGAAAAATCGTTTTCATTATTTGTTCTAAGGTTTTATGTATTTCCCCTTTTTATTAAATGTTTTTGGATGGTCTATGGTTTTGGAGAAGAGATACTCACTTTTTTTTAATCTAGGTTTCCTAAAAACTAACCCATTTAATAGGTTTATCACCCAAATGTTTCTTACAGTATGGCTTTTTAAAATCTTTAACTTTTTTTTGAAGACATCATGATTATTTTGGATAGATAATTGAGATTGATGTAGATTTTGTGTGCGGGTGCGCTTCAAAAGAAAGGTGTTACATGGGCTTCGGAAGTAAATTAGATATAGGGTATAAGACATTTGTAAGATTCTTGTCTTGAAGCCCGGGTTTATTTTAAAAGAGAAAGGGATATTAACCAAAACATAAAGAGATTAAAACCCATGATATGATGAGGAAGAATAAAATGTAAAAATCAACGAGATATAATTTCATAAAATGATATTAATGGATTCCCACAAGTATAGGTCGAGGAATCGATGGTCTCTGCAATGGATAAATAAGAAGAGTATAATATATTTATGGTTGTGGTTGCACATGAAGAAACATGAGGGGGAATGAAGAGATTTAATTTTACTAATCTCTGATTATAATAAAGAGTATGTTGCCATACTATACCATTCAACATTTAGATATTTGGTTTGTAACATGAATTTTGAGCATTTATTTTTTAAATTACTATTTATTAGTGTAGAGTGGTTTTCATAATATTAAAATTTCATAAATAGTTTATGAAATGTAATGTCACAATTTCGATTTTTTGAACTAATATTTTTTATATTATTAGTAATTTTTTTCATTCATTATGTATTTTCAAAAAATAAACAGCTACCATGTTGATTTTAAACATTGATAAGCATGGTCATTTTAATGATCATAAAAGGTTTTAATGCTAATTACTAGTAAGAAATTGATGGGTGTATGAGACCATCAAAGAGAAGATTAGATCAGGGTGTATAACATGGTGAACGGTATATGTCTAATCATGACTACTTACCCCATCCAAAGAGTCCTAAGTTGGATTGAGACACTAATTTCATAAAAACAAAATTTAAAATGAAATGTTAATAATCCTATGCCAAAATGCCTAGTTCCCATTTTGTAGTATTTATCTTTTATATACAAAAAATGACTTTTTATTTTGTAGTAACCACCTCCCTACCATTAGGGATTCAAGAAAGAAGTGGAGGAAGACTCTTTCTTCTTACCCACTCACTCAATTCATCCATGCAAACTTGAATGCATAGAGAAAATGTTTATGACATGAGGGACATGAGGGATTTTGAGGGAGAAAAGAGGTTTCAATATGTAAAAACTTAGCTCCATTAATATATGGTTTATTAAGAGATGAATGAAATATTTATGTGTAAGATTTAATGTTTAAGAGATGAATGAAATATTTATGTGTAATATTAAAAAACATTAAAGAGAAGAAAAATACATTTCAAACCCATAATGGATTTTGGCATGTTAGGTTGTCTAGAGATCCATGAAATATCTATGTAATAATATTTCCGATGCTAGTAATAAAATATGGAAGTAGGTGTGACTTGGAATTATCTTCGCTATACCAAGGAGCACATAGAGGAAGGGCATACCTAATGCTTAAAATTGAAAATAAAGGATAACTTCCATTGTTATATGGTGTAAGGAAATGAGTGTCAATTCTTGCGTTAGTTGAGAGACATAATAAAAAAAATTATATTTACTATCTTGCTTAGTATCTTGGAGACTTTTAAAAAAGGAAGTACGGTTTTGGAAACCTTGATAATATTTTTCACCTTAGAAGTCTCATACCATAACATTTAGTTATAAAACAACATAGGGTAGAATGGAAATCAATTTCCCAACAATTAATTTCCTTGGAGAATGATTTTAAAAAGATAATTGTATATCTCTTTTTCTCTCTAATTATAAACTCAATCAAATTATTTATGTATTTTATATTGTTCAGTATGATAAAATGCTTTGAAAATACTATAGGGATTGTGGACCAACTAGGAATTTTTTATTATCATTAATTGCATGCAAAATATATGTAAGACTATACGGGAAGAATTAAGCATGGCAACCATTTCATGAAAGTATGTAGAGGAATTATTTATTTCCACATGCAAGATTAATAGTCTAAGACATATGGAAAATAAGGAAGTCTCTAATGAGTTATTAAGAATTTATCTTTAAAAAATATTGGAAATATGGAACTTCTCCTATATAGATGCATTTCATTACTTATTATAGATCCATGTCATTATTTTCTATTAGATCTTTGAGTGTGAGTGACTATAATTTTTGACAAATAATTTCTTAAATTATTTATATATTTTATTTTATGTAAATTCAATTCCATGATTTATTATGATATAGTGGATTTCCTTGAAATATTTATTATTCTTTTACAAGCTAAGTTTTTTAAGTTTTTTATTGTTTTATTGTTTATAGTTCCATTATGTAATTAGATTATCAACAATTATTTATCAAAATTTTATAGTATATAGAAATTTATTTTATGTAAGCCATATAAATATTTTAGACACTCATTATGCAAGTTAAGGTCTCCTTCAAATCATATCCAAGTAGTATACCCCAAATCCAAAGTACGATGGCTAGTTAACTAAAATATCAATCTTCCATCAATGTAGAAACACAAACTAATACTTACTACACATTGGTTTTGGAAAGCTGTCTAGATCATCTCTTGTCAAAAATTGGTGATCATGTAGATATATGCCTCCTTCAAATAATATTGAAATATTCCACCTTGGTTCCAATTTATGAGTGTGCATTGATCAAACAATAAACTAATAAACAATGAACCTCTATATAAAAATCATAATATTAAGGGAATTAAACTTTCAAGCTAAACCATAAAATTTTCATTCTTGGAGAAAATTATGAGACATTCATTAAGGATTCTAGGAAATTAAAGAGCTAATACAATTAATGAACTTATATTACCAAACCTATATGTGAAATGGATGTTCATATGATTATGGTAATTGGTTATGCTATTGATGATTGATTTTCATCATTTTTGAAATATTCTATGTGGTAAATTTTGAAATGGTATTTCTAATTGAAGTGATAAATTGAATTGGAATTTGATGTCTATAGAATTTTTATCTAAACATTTTTTCCGAAAATTGAGAATTCAACTTATGTTTATTAGTATAATAAAAAATATCGTGATTATGTACATTAATTAAAAGAGATCATTGTTCATATAATTTAAAATAAAGAAAATTAATTACTGGAGAATTCGAATTAATGTACTAAAGATACATACAAATTGGGATTAAAACGTAAAGTTACAACACTACAGGCTACAAAGGATCAAGAAGAATGCAGGAAAATGCTTTTATTATTATGTTAATGTCACTAATGGACTTCTTACCTTTTTTACCTACAGCTAAAATATTTTAACCATATTTAGAATAAGTGTTTTTGTTTTTTACTTAATCCATAAGTCAAAAGATATTACTTGTTAATGATATTACTTGATTAACAAGGCTTTACTCGTGATAATACTTGGTTTCGTGGTACAATTGCCACACTAATGTTTTGGGTAAACATGAGACACCTTTGGCCAACAATCATGATATAAATTAAAGAAAATTGCGACCTTTGGAGTGGTCACCTCGTACAACATATTAGAAATTCACTAGCATACACTTTGAATAGTTATAAGACCATATATACTAAAGGTATTGGCTCCCCGAACCAAGGTCGTAAAATATCATGATTCGAGGGAACACACAATCCTTCAATAAGGGGGATATTTCATGACTATTGTGTCTAAATGGACAATTTGAGACTTAGCCTCATTTAGATTATTTGGGTAAGTAGTTTTGGTCTTTTGAAAGGTCTTGAGCTAGTGCACTATTTATTTACCGAACTAAATACTTGTATTATACTTTGATGATCTTTTAATGGTTTTTTTTTTCTTTGTTAGATGGTCATTATTGGTATTCTTAGGTCCCTGAGGCACGTTTGGGTGTGAACCAATCCAAGGGTACTTTAGGAAACTTTATGTTACTTTTATTTATTATTAAATTTTTTTATAATTAGTGTTTTTGTTTATGCAGAAACTATTCATAGTGCAATTCTATGGTTTTGGCTTTCCACCATGTTTTATATGGATTGATTTAATTTAATTTATTATTTTTTTATTAATAAAATAGAATTATTCTAGCTTTATTTTTCTTTTTATGTTTTTTAGTATTGTTATAGTTTTTCTATAGAATTATTGTAGATTTTATATGATAACATTTTTTGGTATTTTTTTCACTAAATTTTGACTCAGTGACAGATGTTATCTCAACTTTACAAGTGATAGATGTTACCTCAACTTTATAAGCTAAATTTTGACTCAGTAATGGATGTTATCTCAACTTTAAAAATGATGGTACTATGCTACGATGTTTTTAATGGCGTAAAAATTGAGAAAGAGACTTTAATCCTTGTAAGATATAGCTTAGACTTTAATTTTGCATATTTTTTTGTTTTCTACCATTGGCTTGATGTTTTGTTCTCATTTATACATTATTATTTAATTTTCATTCCATTTAAATGGTTTTATTTCTTAGGATCAAATAATTGGAAACATTTGGTATCTAGTTTGATCCTCAAAAATTATTTTAATTTACAACATCTAATCTTTAACCATTATGTTGATATTCACAGTTTGGCTTCAATAGTAATATTTTTCCCCTTATTAAATTTTAAGTAATATCTAGGGTATATTTCCTCCTAAAAAGAAAGATATGCTCCAAAAAAAAATGTAATACTTTAATGATGGAATTTAATATGTGTTTTTTGCATATGTAATGAATAACACATCAAAAGAGTGTATCACTGTGGTGTATTGGATTTTCTTTCAAGAGGTTGGGAAAAATAAACCATGTTGTAATTTAAGGATACAAAATTACAACAAAAAATAATAGTTATATTAGGTTTCAATGAGAAATAACTTGCATAAAAAATTAAGATAAAATAATATTCATATAGTAAGAAATAAATAGATAAAATGACACTATGTGATGGGGAGAAAATTTTCTTGTTATTCCAATGGATGAGACCTTGCGACCTTGAATGATATACACCAAGGAAGATGGTGTGGAACATGTTGCTTGACTTCAAGATACCAAAGAAAGCTTTTTTTTGTTCCTTGGATCTCTCCTCCCTTACTATCAAGAAAGTGACCAAGTTTTCAACATTTGTGAAATATAAAAATAAATATTGTTGAGACCTAATCTTTCGGATTAGGTAAATTTAAGTAAATATTTTAAATAGCACAATAAAAAGAATTCTTTAGGATTAGGTAAATTTATGTAAATATTTTAAATAGCAAAATAAAAAGAATTGGAAAACAAAGAGACATTGAGAAATGAAACCAAATAATCTCCATCTCATCCCTGTTTCATCTTAATGTAAAAGACAATTCAATTCATGAAATTACCTCTTGTCATAGTATCAGGGCAGAGGTCCCCGGTTCAAAATTAGCCTCTTTCTCTCCTGTATGTACGATCCATTTGATGTTGCTCTCCCGTGTACGTTGTTCTCTTGCGAATTATACGTGTATGGTGAGGTGGCAGGGTGATCGGTGTACTGGAAATTGAGTTTTGCATATTGTAAATGGTGGTGCATTCATCCATGTCCGCTAAACAAAGACTAAGTTATGCAATGAGCGTGGACTCTGGTATGTGCATTAAAGAACATTGTTAAACATCGTTGCATGCGCTCTGTCTGTGTTGAAGTTGTTTTATGGCGTTAAAAACCGTGTTGGTGAATTAATGTATGATCTCCATATTGTTCCTTGGCTAAGTATCATGATTATTTTTGAAATATTGGGTTAAAATGAAGGTTGTATGATATATATTGAATGTTGAATTGGAGTTATAATATGGTATTTTTCACTTTGTGAATCCTCAAACTTTGTACTGTAGGAAAGTTGCGCTCAAAAGTATTTGAAGGCTGTGAGGTGCACTTAAGTATTGAGTACATATCTCTTGCGCTACCTTGTATAGTGGATGTGACTTCAATTCATTTTTTTTTTTAACGTTTCTTTGGGTCAAATATGTTCCCATGGAACGTATGATATGAAATGAGATGGTTGAAATAATATTTTTTTAAAACACTACATATTCCATATATATAGTATGGAAAGTCCATATGTTAAGTTATGTATACGTGGTATGGTGTGATGACAATATATGGAAGACCATAATTTATGTTAAAGAAGCCATATAATGAGTTCATTGAATTTTCCCATTATGAAATACTTATGTATCATGTAAATATATTATAGAGAGGTTTAATATATGGCGTTACATATTATGACTATGTAGATGCATAATGAACAGGGAAGGAAGGTCATTTAAATAAAATATATCAAGTAAGGTTGTGATTTTTAATTGCAATCAGGTAGTTTTTTTTATGATGCATTCACTCATATCTATTGTTGGTGTAGTTTTCTCTAGAAAAGAGAACTATTATGAGTGGTCTCAAAAAATAAAACACATATTTATTTTCAATGGGTGGTGGAAGGTAATTTGTGAAGGAGAAACAGACAATGACAATGCACCGGAAAATCCCACTTCAAACAAGGAGCTTTCTATTTGGAAAAACATGAAGAACAAGGCATATGCTTTGACTGCAGTGCCAATAAATGAAGAGGTGAGTCGCCATATTTCTCCATTTTCAAATGCCTTTGAAGCCTTAAATAAGTTAAAGGAATTGTATGACTCATACTCTAAACTTGAATTTGTTCAATCTTGAGTTTAAAAATGATGACCCTCTTGCCTTAACATGAGAAGTAATATCGATTATACATGACATAAAGTCATTTGTGTTAAAATATATATTCCTCTCATAGCTTATGTCAAGGCCCTATATCCCACCTATTCGCATTATCTAGAGTCATTACAAATAGGTGTCAATCTTAAGGAGGTTACCTTTGACTCCCTTGAGAAGAAATTTGTTGAAAGAGAGAAGGATTTTTGGAAGAAGGAAACTCCTCAGTCTGCTGAAGAAGTTGTGTGCCTTGCACAAAAGGAGAAGAATCATGCACAAGATTCTTCTAGAGGAAGAGGTGGTCGAAGAGGAAGAGCAAGGAATAATTTTAGAGGAAAGGGGGGGCATACATTTCCAAGAAGAAAGGTTTGATCTTCATTTTATTCGATGCGATAGATATGGGCATGATGCTTCCACATATAAGTTTCCTTGGGACAAAATTGAGAAGGAAAGAAATGAAGGAAAAGGTAAAACACCTGACAAGGGGAAAGATAAAGCACCTGAGCTTGTTCATTATGTTGTAGCACATTGCAACATTCGAGTAACTGAATACTTATTCAATGCTTCACTTACTTCATGGAAAGAATCATGTTTGGTTGCTTGATTTAGGAGAAACTTGCCACATGACTTTCAAGAGAGATTTATTTGAAGAATTCATTAATAATGTTGGAGTAGTATACTTTGTAGACAAGTCAGAACTCAAACCATCAGGACTTGGCACTATCAAGCTCAAACTACTTGGTCTTCCATACTTTCTTCTATATGATGTTCTATATCTCCTAGAGTTGAGGAGAAACTTTCTTTATTTGATCCACATCTTCCAGCAAAGAAACTCCATTCATATATTTGATGACAAGGTTGAGGTCAAAAAAGTATCAAATCACTCACTTGTCATGACAGGGATAGAAGAAGATAGACTTCTTATGATGTAAGGAGCCTCTCCTCGTGCACATAACTTCTCATACACTTCTCACTATGATGAAGGTACATTACCATTTTATGGCATGCTATATTTGGACACTTAAACTATGACAACCTTCGTTTGTTGAAGAAAAATGGTGTTACTAGTTTGCCTGCAATTCCTAGGACACTTAAGCAATGTGATTCTTGTACCTTAGGAAAGCACAGTAAATAATCTTTTCATAATTCTCATTCTAGATCACACAGAAAACTTGAACTCATTCATTCTGATTTATGTGGCCCAATGCTAGTTCCTTATGCAAATGGTAATAAATATATGATGAAATTTATTGATGATTACACTAGAATGTGTTGGGTTTATTTATTGAAGAACAAGCTATAGTTTTTGAAACATTCAAGAAATTTCATGCATGGATTGAAAATGATGCACAATCCCATATTGGCTCTATTCACACTGATAAGGGAAAATAATACACTTCAAATGAATTTGAAGACTATATTTGTAAGCATGGGATCAAACATAAAAAAACCATTCCTTATAATCCCCAACAAAATGAGGTAGTTGAAAGAATGAATAGGACAATATTAAATATGGTACGTTCCATCAGTTTTTCCAAGAATGTTAAACTGATGTTTTGGGTTGATGCAGTTCTATGTGTGTTTTATATAAAGAATAGGTGTCCATCTAATTCTATCAAAAACAATACTCCCTATGAAATGTGGTATGGTCATATTTCCTTTGGAGAGGCATCTCAGGGTTTTTGGTTTGACCTATTATGCCTCAATACCTAAGGAACATAGAAAAAAACTCGGTGTAAGGAGTCGTGAGTGTATTTTCTTAGGGTACTCAAATACCTCCAAAGAATATCATGTTTATGATGAATTCAATAAAAATTTTATAATATCTATAGTTGTGATATTTCTTGAATATTCCAAGGCTGATAAAGTTGTTGAACGACAAATTAATCACTTGGATAGATTTAGACATGAAAAATACTTTCAAGGGTTTGATAATGAGATTCCACATCTTGAAGGCGGGATTCCTATATTGGATCAATATGTGCAATCTTCTTCTGAAGCACTCTCTCCCCTGCATGAAGCTCTAGCCACAGATCCATATGACACTTTGAGTGATGTGATTGACAAAATTGGGAGACTAAATCTTGATTCAACCCCAACTCAGTCAACTGAGGAACCTAGGCCATCTTAGAAAGGTCCTCCAAAATGGCTAACAAATACACTTGAAAGTGTTCATCCTAATGAGGTTGGAAAGATAGGAACAAGAAGGTCAACCAGACATAATGGGGGTGATGTAGACAGTCCTCATTAACCAATTGATATGGATGTTTCTTATGATTGTATACTGAATTTGTCTACAAATTTCGAACCAAACTCCTTCAAATAAGTCGCTTCTCTTGATGAATGGAAAGAAGCGATGCAGAAAGAATATGATGCATTGATAAAGAATGGCACCTGGAAGTTGGTTGATCCTCCATTGGGAACGAAACCAATTCGCTGCAAGTGGGTCTTCAAAAACAACTATAAAGTAGATGGCTTACTTGACAAGCATAAAGCTAGGCTTTTGGAAAAATGTTTTGCACAAAACAATGGGGTCAACTATGAGGATAATTTCCCCCCCACGAAAAAATTGGCTACCATTCCGACACTTTTTTCCTTGGCGGCTAAAAAGGGTTGGAAAGTCCATCAAATGGATGTAAGAAATGATTTCTTGAATGGAGATCTGCAAAAGAATGTTTTTATGTCCAAACTAGAAGGATTTTTTTTGAAGGGTCAGGAACACAAAGTATGAAAGTTTGTAAAATCCTTGTATGGCCTCAAGAAATAACCGCAAACCTGCTACGAGAAGTTAAATAAGAATCTTCTGAAACTTAACTTCAAACATTATGATCTTGATGATGCAAATTTGTTTGTCAAGAAAGATGGAAAAACAATTGTATATATTGTGGTGTATATAGATGATCTTCTGATGACAGGGAACAATGAGAGTTACATTGCATCCATAAAGAAGGAATTGAGCAAAGGTTTTCAAATGACAGATTTGGGCTACATTCACTACTATCTTGGTATTGAAGTAACTCAACATTCAAGGATTATATTCCTCTCTTAGAAGAAGTATGTTAGAGATTTGTTGAATAGGTTTGGCATGGTTGAGTACAATCCTTTGACTACTCCAATGCAACAAGACTTAAAGCTCTCATCCACTGCAAGAAATTAATTTGAGGATGAAACGAAGTATATACATCTCATAGGAATTATTAACTATTTGAATAATAGCAGACCAGAAATTTCATTTTTTATTCGAATACTCTCCAAGTTTATGAAAAAGCTTTATGAGGATCACTGGTTTGCTGCAAAAATGTTGTAAAGTTCTTGAAGGGAACTCAAAGCTTTGGACTTAAGTATACACAGGTGGGTGACTTCAGTGTGATTGGTGTCTAGTCAGTTTAGTGTCGTAAATTGTTCTACATAAATTATCAATTTGGGTATCGTAAACTGATGAAGTGTGGTGCACTCTATGTGCTTAGTTAACCTTTTTCTTACTTTGTTGTTTTATAGTTTTTTTTTTTTTGGGTTTTGTTTCTTATGCTTAAGGAAATTAATCTAAGAAAGACAAGTTATGCTTCTAGGTTAAATCTCTAAATGTTAATGGACAACTAAATCCAATTAATTTTAATGTTAAAATCTAATTTCTAAAGAAGGGAGAAAAGGAAATGAACATTAAATAAAAACAAATCAAAGCTTTGAATAGTTAGATTAATCTAAGCCGACAAAATGTCTATGAAATGAAAGCAAAAATGATAACAGCTAAATGAAGTGTTTTATCATTCCACTATATAATTTTGGGAGAACTACCTCCTTTTGATAGCATTTGGAAGGATCCAATACTCCATTGTTCTAAAACTGAAAGTGAAATTGCAACGAATTTAAATGAAAGACTAAGACTGAAAGCGAAATTGCAACTAATCTACTATAACAACTAAAGGAAGTGTTTTATCACT
This sequence comes from Pinus taeda, assembly GCA_000404065.3. Taxonomy (NCBI): domain Eukaryota; kingdom Viridiplantae; phylum Streptophyta; class Pinopsida; order Pinales; family Pinaceae; genus Pinus; species Pinus taeda. The sequence goes on along the minus strand of APFE031426155.1, from coordinate 151,824 downwards.
CTGCTATATAGTTTTGGGAGAACTACCTCCTTGATAGCATTTTGAGGGACTCCATAACTCATTGTTCTAAAACTGAAAATGAAATTTAAATTAAAGGCTAAGACTGAAAGTGAAATTGCAACTAACCTACTATAACAACTAAATGAAGTGTTTTATCATTCCACTATACAGTTTTAGGAGAACTACCTCCTTGTGATAGCATTTGGAGGGATTCAATAGTTCATTGTTGTAAAACTGAAAATGAAATTGCAACAAAATTAAATACAAAACATGTAAAGGAAAACTAATCTACTGTGTGCTCTAATGCTCCAAGCACCAACTAGAAAATACTTCCTTGGACTATTTTGCTTAGCATAGATTACACTGTTAGATAAATCTACAATCAACCGGTTGAACACACTTGCATGAATGGAAAACATAAACTTGAAAACTTGAAAACAATAAAATGACATACTTGAATGAAATCAAAACAAAACTACAAAATTAAATCTAATCTAACTTACATTATAATATGCTCCATGACATCTACTTCACATCTCCTTCCATATTGAGAACCTCAAAGCTTTATTCAAATTCTTTAAAATTACAAAGTACAACAAGTTGAGCTAACAAAAGTTTACAAATATTTCCAAAGCTACCAAATGAAGGAGAGGGATTTCCTATTTATACAAAAAGATGAGAAGTCATCTCATTAATGAGAGTACATGAATCTCTCCCAATATCTCTAGAGTTCTAATCAAAATAGGAAATGATAGGACACATGTCTTCTTAGAGTTTCAATGCAAATAGGAAATGTGACACATATCCTCATGATCCTCTCCACTCAAATTCGAATTTGGCCTTAGGATGCCAGATAAAGGTCTTTTAGTAGCTTTATTTTGACCTACACATGTCAACAATCTCAACCCACTTGTTAGGTATAAGCATATGCACGTTATTTTATAATTTTTAACCACAAATTCAATTAAAAATGCTAATAATTAATAAAGTTTGGAAAAACATAAATGTGACCCAATGATAATAAAAGTAAGATGAATGTAGTGACATGGTAGGGAAATGAAAGTGAAATGGAGGTGCTATAATGGACAAAATAGTGAAAGTGTAATGGAAATGAATGACAATTTCAAGACCCAAAAATTGGATACTCTGATTCAGACTTCAATGGAGATAAAGAAATTGGAGTATTTACTTCAGTTTATGTTATGAGTCTTGGATTAGGAGATGTCTCTTGGAGGTCGCGCAAAAAAATAGTTCCAGCAGATTCCACAACTAAGGCAGAATATGTGGTAGCAACTGAAGCAACAAAGGAAATTGTGTGGCTCAGGAAAATTATGAATTTTTTGCAAGAGAAACAAGTCCATTCAACATCTCTTATGATTGAAAACACTTGTACAATAAAGTTGGTGAAGAAACCAAAGTTCCATGATAAAGCAAATCACATCAATACATAATACTATCTAATCCAAAATCATGTTGATGCCAAGATAATCCACCTACCCCATTGTTTCACAAATGAGCAGATTGCGGAAATCTTCACCAAAGTGCTTGGAAGAGAAAAGTTTGAAAGATTGATAACGATGCTTGGATGCACCAACATCCCTTCAGATTAAGGGGGGAATGTTAACACATAATATTTGGGATTAGGTAAATCCATGTAAATATTGTAAATATCAAAATAAAGAGAATTTGAAGATGAAGAGACATTGGGAGATAAAACCCAATGTTCTCTGTCTCCATGTAGATATCCATGTTCCATCTTAATGCAAAACACAATTCAATTCGTGGAGTTACCTCCTGGCCTGACATATACAAAGCAACACAAACCCATTAATGATTCAAATGATTATGGGATCAATAGAAATGTTTCTAGCATAACTGCACACTTCCTTTTCTTTCCCAAATGGTCTTCCATGACTATTGATTATAGGCTTAATTCATGTATCATTAGAGCTAGATCATAGTTTGAACAAAGATCACTCCAATTGTGGTTTTCCATACCTGTGAAACATTTTTTCTACCAAATGACTCCTCATGAATGAGTTTGTTCTCTTAATTAGATTCGTGCAAGAGTTTAAGTGGAATTGTCAAGGGATATCAACATTTTTTGTGCCAAATTTTGGTGAGACTTCTTGTCTTATGGATCCACCCAATTCTTGAAGAAACTGTCATACATATCACACAAAAGCCACATTATGAATTTTCATGATTGAATAAAAAACCACTTTGTAGATTTTCCAAATAATTTTTGGATGTTGATTAATTTGCATGGATGGTTGTAACGAACAAAATTTATATGCACAACAAAATACTCAGAGGATTTGGTATATCAAAATTACCATCATGGAACAGATAATATATTATATAATAATTTTTTTAATACAAATGAGATATGAGATTATTACAAATGAGGGTGAGCACTACTTATATACCTAGTCAGGTACCTATTCACAAATGGCCATGTCTTTTGATACAAGCCTCTTATATACTAATCACTAATTAATTAATCATTATTACAATTATATATATATATATATTATTGTTGACAAGACATGTCATATATTATTTGTCTTGCATATTTTGAAATTCCTGGAGTTGTCTTCTTTGTTGATACAATGTGAAAAGATCCTTGGAGTGATAAATAAAATTGTCGAATTGAGAAGTGATCTAACCATCCTAAATTAATATTTTATGGAATCTTGCTCTTGTTGGAAACTTGTGGTGAATTGTTATAAGACAACTGAATTGTGAAATATTGAGTATTCTTTGGAATTGTTTATGTTCTAAGAGATACAAATTCAAAGATTGGTTGATATGTCTGTTCTTGCGATTCAGATATAGATAAAGAGTTCTTTTGGTTTATCTTTCCCTTACCAAGAGTGTGGCAATATTCTGATTTACTTTAGGTTTTGGTGTTGTTGAGTTGGTTACCAGATCTTCACTTAGGATTTTCATTGTTTGAACTACAACATTTGAGTGCGTTTTTTCTTCAACCAACTTATCATATTCTTGAGTTGTGATATTCACTAGACTGGTATTCATTACATTTTTTCAACCTGAATTTCTACATTCAATAATTCCTTCTCGATAAGTTGGTGTACCTTGTTTTCCAATGACTTATTGTCCTTCTTAAGATTTTTAATTTGTGTCAATGATTTTTCACTATAGTCTTTAAGTTGAGAAAATTCTTTGTTTTTGTCAGTGGCAATTTCTTCTACTTCACTTTGCATATTTTGTAGTTCTTTTTACCTTCTTGACAAATTATGTTTGAAACATATTGTTTGTCTTTTGGTGTTCATGAATCTGAATTCAATGTAATGTCTTGTAATGTTATTTTTTTCTTCTTGTAGGAAAATATAAAAAAAAACAGTTTTATCATGTTTAGGATAAAAGATCCCCAATGATTCCTGTTACTGCCTACATCTACCTCAGGCTGAGAAAGGTAGGTCTAGGATAACATCAAACCATGCTTAACCTGGCAGCTAGCCCTACCAGGTCGGGAGAGGGCTCTCTCCTTGTCAATCTCAATGAAAATATATCAAGGAAGGCTTGAGATGACTAACATAAAAAAGAATTTTAGGCTAGGTATACTTGCTCAGAAGAAATTTGTTTGATTTTAATGTTTGGTTGCTGGATCAGATGGGGAAGGCAGTGTTGGGTCTGGGAGATCAACACAGATTTGTAAAGGTTTCTGTGGGGCGAGGTAGGCAAGTATTTCATCACTTTGAAATGAGTGTAATGGTGAGTCTAAATACTAGTGAGGAACTAGAGAGGGCATGCAAATGTCATGAGTCCTCTTCAAACAATAGAAAACATGTAAAACTAAATAAACCCCAAGGAAGAGCACTGAAACATCAATGAATTCTACCTTTTACACTTGATTCATTTAGTTATGCAGAATAAGAGAGATAATGGCACACATAAAAATAAAATCAACTGAATAATTGAGAAGAAAACAATGCTAATTCACATTACCATAAGAATCCCACAAAATGCTACAAAACCCTTGTTTATTTCCTTGCCAAACTGCAGAAGTGATGTACAATAGTGCTCAATGCATCCATAAGAGTCCAACCTTGACAAATGACTAAGAAAGTACAAGATATAGGCATGAAACCATCTATGCTAGCCATCAAGGGTGAGATCCATTAGTCAAGGAGCTGTTTCAACGAGTTTTAAACTAGGAACTGAAAAATAGGCAATGGAACAACTTGCCTCTAGAACTGTGGAAACTGATTCATTCATCTTCAAACCAACTCTAACTGATGTATCTACCTCCTTAGGTAATTTTTCATCATTTTTACATCATGCTACATCAAGTTACATCATATTACATTGTGAACTTATCAAAGAGAGAAGAAAAATTCAAACTGGTAGAAAACTAGGCGAAATTCTAAGCAAACAGGCAAAACTGGCAAATTTTTCTCCTATGCGTAGCAACACTGATTCTATGTGTAGCGCTTTTTCCAAGCCCATTTTGGAAGGCTTACCGAGGTCCAAATCAGATGTAGAATAGATCATCGGAAATATTGGTGATTTTACTTTCTAGGATAACTTGAATTTTTTGATTTGGAGTCCATTTTCCCCTCCAAAAATGCAATCTCCCAAGACTACTTCCTGTGTGGTGAAAAGGTGACAGGGAGGGCGTTTTTTGGGTGTTTTTTGCCCTTTTGGAGACCTAAAAGTTGTCCAAAATTCTCAGTCATTTATGAGCATGAATATTTTTTCATGTTGATTCCAAATATGTAAGCCATTTTGCAAGAAGATTCCTCTATCAAAAGCGTAGCGCCAGTGGCGCTACGCACCTGTTGGAAAAGCCTGGGTTAAAAATTTCTATGTGTAGTGCAACTAATTCTGTGCATAGCACCATTTTCAAATCAAGTTTTGGAAGCCTTCCCGGTGTTCAAACTGGGTGCACGATAGCTTTCTGGAAATTTTATTGAGATGAATCTCCAACAGAACTTGAATTTTTCAATTTAGAGTTTATTTTACCTATCAAAAGTCAAATCTCCCAAGACTGGCCAAAATGTGCAAAATGAGGCCACCAAAAGATAGAGTGTTGTTGCAGTCAACTTTTGAAGGCTTCCTCAATTCCAAATTGAGCTTATGATAGCTCATTGGAAATTTATTTGTGTCTAGTTATCACTTAACTCATCAAGAAAGTAATTTGGCCAACCAAGCTAGGATAAATCTTGATTTTTCCAAGGTCACTTCAAAGGTACATCAATTCTCCTGAGGCAACTATATTTTTGGCATTTCTCTAAAACCATGACACCTGTGTAAAAAGTGAATGAGAATTTTATTCATTGGCCTATTATGGACAAAAACCTCTCTCACTTTTTACAAATTCATTTTTTCTTGCTCAAAAATATCATTTGAGAAAAACCTATTCCGATGTGTGGAACAGGGGATTTGTCGAAATGAAGTGAAATGAAGGGGATAAGGGGCTTCTAAATTATTGAGGAAATTTTGAGAAGTAGGGAGGGATGTTAGGAAATAGGGGAAAGTGGAATTTCAAAGATTGAGTGAGGGGAAGGGGTCCAAAAGGGAAAAACACATCCTTAGCCTAGAAAATTATCAAATTGTAGCAAGAAACTAGGTTTTGTGGCAAAATGGGGAATTTGAGGGATATCGGTAATGGTAAGTGTTTAAAAAGGTACATTAAGGATAAGGGAAGGTGTATGAACATCAGGACACAAGTTTTGTTGATGATTTGACCATCTAAGAGAAATTACCTTCAAAACCCTAGGAGAGGGAAATGAGTCTCACCCAAGCACAACTGAAACACTAACAAGGTCTAAAATGACCCATTGGAACCTGAAATGATGATGACAACCCTTTGAAGGATAATACACTCAACTGAATGGTGACGTGGAACGACATTTGGGCAACTTTGGAAGGAGTGAAAACAAACCCTAGACCTAATACCTAGTGACCAAATTTTACTTGAAGACTGAGTGAAATGACAAAATTTGACCTTGACACCCTAAGACCGCATTGTAAGAGAATATTTGATCACTAGTGGAAGGCTTCAAAAACTGACACTAACATTGGCTCCAATGGGGATAGTAGCTCCTTGGAGGTGCCAAGAACATTAGATCTTTGGGAGAGCAGACCAGTGCCTTATCCATTGGGCAATATGGAATCAACATCTTGGCAACAAAAACATCAAAACTAAAGACTCAAGACTCATAAATGAAATGAGTAAGAACTAATACTAACTCAATACTAAAACAAGACACTCAAAAGTTGAAAGTACACATTCAGTAGCTAAAACTTGACACTCAAAAGCTAAAACTAGATGACTAAAAGTAACAACTTGACAACAAAAACACAAAAACTGGAAAATATGCTCAAAATGGAGCTTATTCAATAAAACCTAATCTAATTGTTCCATTCATCACTTGATCAAGTGAAATGAAAAAACCAACTCAACCAAGTATGTATTTTGGTTGTTGTTTGAATTCTCCATAAGTGCTTGCTTATGAACAACAAGAGAGAACTACTGAAAGGAAACTCCCATGAAAACTTGTAAACAGATCCAAATTTTCCCAAATTGAATAATATAGATTCTCTATCCGCCTCAGAAAAGACTACATAAGGATCATGAAGTTCATGTGCACTGGGACTTATCTCATCCAATGGATTAATTTTCCTCTCCTTGTGCCATGAATGCAAATTGTGATCTGAGCTTTTTGATGAGACTCCTGCTAAAATGACAAAGAAACTGGCTGCCAAATAAATTTTGTATCATTACATGTTTCAAGCTCACAGGTAGCTAATGGAGAAGGACTTTAACTGCAGACATCATCCAACACATCAGCTATTGGATCATGAAAAACTTGAAAATACTGTTGCAACCCATTTTCTATTGGTTCCGATGAGATTACATGATTCCCTATAGGCTGCTCATCCTTTACTGAAGATGTACTATGCAAATTTTCCTTCAAAAACTAAAATGATTCAAAATAGAATGGTACGAAATCATCTTGCATCATTCGATCATATAGTCCAGCTTCCATGTCTTCATCTGCAACTTGATAATGAATGAAATTCAGAGGCTGCAACTTTGGATATGAAAAGTCTTGAACAAGGATTTCATTGCCCTCAAAATGGTTCATATCAAAACTTATCGATGATTGACTTCTTATTGCATAAAGTTGTCTCTAATGAACTGAAACAAAGCAAAACAAAAAGGCAAATATCCTTCACTTACTTCAAAATTTGTTGCACTTTCCTCCTCATTTCCATTGTTGATATGCAACAGCTGATCACTATACTTGAACTGCTGAAAGTGAGCTTCCTCCTTCCACAAACTAGTTGTTGATTTGTCTAAAAGATTAGATTCTATTTGTAGGACATAATCATCATCATACTAATCAAATTGAGGGAAATCGTTAGTAAAAAGATACATCATCAAGCATGCATGTCATATCAATAGATCTCTCTTTTCTAAGATGATCTATAAAACAATGATTATCAGGTTTATGACAACTGGGATAAGAAACAAAATGTTTTGGATCAGCAACTTGTTCCTTTTCAATCAACAAGCCATGGTCTTGAACGTCATACTTATTCTTTGTGGTGATATTTTGCATCATCTCTTCCACTGCACTTACCAAAATGTCAAGCTTTACCTCTAAAGATGTTGATTCCTCTAGGCCTATGTTCTTCATCTCTTCTTCCTTCAACTTTGCCCTTCTGATCAGCAAATTAGCCTCTACATCTACTGCACTATTCTACATCTCTTCAAGTGTTGCAAGGTTCCTTTCTCTCAGCTGAAAATCCATTTCTGGATCAAAAGCATCTGGATAGTGCAAGAGAGCAGATCCAAGAAGAGGTCTTATATTAACCACCATCGAAAAGTAGACATGATTAAATCTGGCATAAAACTATTGTACTGTCTCCCCTGGCAGTCTTTTTAGCTGGTTATACTCTTCTATAATCAAGAAAGGGTTCTATCTGACCACCCACCTGTCAAGGAAAACTTTGATGAACTACTGGAAATCTGAGATGCTTGCATTAGGTAGGGTTTTGAACCAACCTTGAATTTTCCTTACAAAGAAAGGTAAAAAGCATAATACTAACATCTTCTTCATCAACTTCAAAAAAATCAAGAAAATACTCAAATTTTAGTACATGTCTCTCAGCAGTGATGTCACTACATTCACCATCAAATCTTGGTAGATATAGGTAATGATTTTTAGGGAAATCATGGGATATGGGAGGTAAAATTAGAGGCTTATATCGATCTGGAATTTTACAAGGTAGTGGGGTATGTAGAGAAGGTGTAAAATCAGTCTTGGTCTCCTAAGGTTCATAAATTTGAAGATGGTAATCATAAGCTTCAGAAAAATGGTCTTGATCAAGCTTAAAGGCATGTAAATATTTGGCATTCACAATCTTCAAAGGGAAGGAATCACATGCAGGTTCGGGATATTTTCTCAAATACAATATACTTTGCAAAGCCTTCTTGACATTCTCAGGAAAAGAGAAGAAATAATTTATAACAAAGAACATAATGTCTTGGATGAAATTCCAACTTGAATACCTGATCTTTCCATATTGTCCTTTCATGTTTCTTCTGGTCAAGTTCACCCTCCAGTGGAGTCCATGGATCTGATGTTGAAACTGATTTGGAGTCGCCAGGTGAATGATTTCAGCCTCGCTGTGTCTAATCATTGTCGACCATCAACAATCAGATCTAACTCGATACATTTTTCTGGGGAATATAACACTACATTCCCCATTTTGGTCGCCACTATGTTATTTCCTATATCTACCTCAAGCTGAGAAAGGCAGGTCTAGGGTAACATCAAACCATGCTTAACCTGGTAGCTAGCCCTACTAGGTCGGGAGAGAGCTCTATCCTTGTCAATCTCAATGAAAATATATCAAGGAAGGCTTGAGATGACTAATATAAAAACTAATTTTAGGCTAGGTATGCCTACTCATAGGAAATTTGTTTGATTTTAATGATTGGTTGCTGGATTAGATGGGGAAGGTAGCTCTAGGTCCGGGAAATCAACACAGATTTGTAGAGGTTTCTATGGGGCAAGGTAGGAAATTGTTTTAGCACTTTGAAATGAGTGTAATGGTGAGTCTAAAGACTGGTGAGGAGCTAGAGAGGTAATGAAAATGTCATGAGTCCTCTTCAAGTAGTAGGAAACATGTAAAACTAAATAAACCCTAAGGCAGAGCACTGAAACATCAATGAATTCTACCTTTTACACTTGATTCATTTAGTTATGTAGAATAAGAGAGATGATGGCACACATAAACATAAGATCAACTTAATAACTGAGAAGAAAACAATGCTAATTCACATTACCATAAGAATCCCACAAAATACTACAAAACCTTGGTTTATTTCCTTGCCAAATTGCAGAAGTGATGTATAATATTGCTCAGCATCCACATGAGTCCAAATTTGACAAATGAATAAGAAAGTACAAGACATAGGCATCAAACAACCTATTCTAGCATCAATTTTTGAATCCATGAGTGAAGGAGCTCTTTCAACAAGTTCTAAACTAGGAACTGAAAAATAGGCTGTGGAACAACTTGCCTCTAGAACTATGGAAATTGATTCATTCATTCTCAAACCAACTCTAACTAATGTATCAACCTCCTTAGGTAATTTTTCATCATTTTTACATCATGTTACATCAATTTACATCATATTACATCACTACTTTATTAAAGAGAGAAGGAAAAGTCAAACTGGTACAAAACTAGGTGAAATTCTAAGCAAACAACCAAAACTGGCAAATTTTTCTCCCATGCGTAGTGCCACTAATTCTATGCATAGTTCTTTTTCTAGGCCAATTTTGGAAGGCTTCCCGAGGTCCAAATCAGGTGTAGAATAGCTCATTGGAAAGCTTGGTGAGTCTACTTTCTGGGGAAACTTGAATTTTTTTATTTGGAGTTAATTTGCAACTCCAAAAATGCAATCTCCCAAGACTGCTTCTTATGTTGCAAAAAGGTGATAGAGAGGGAATTTTTTAGGTGTTTTTTTCCCTTTTGGAGACCTAAAACTTGTCCAAAATTCTCAGCCATTTTTGAGCATGCATATTTTTTCACGTTGATTCCAAATATGTAATCCATTTTGCAAGAATATGCCTCCATCAAAAGTGTAGCGCCAGTGGCGCTACGCACCTGTTGGAAAAGCTTGTGCTAAACATTTCTATGCGTAGCTCCGTTTTCATATCAAGATTTTGAGGCCTTCCTGGTATTAAAATTGGGTTCAGGATATCTCATTGGAAATATTATTGAGTCTACTTTCCAACACAACTTGAATTTTTCAATTTGGAGTTCATTGGCCCTATCAAAAGTCAAATCTCCCAAGACTAGTCAAAATGTGAAAAATGAGGTTTCCTAAAGGCAGACTGTTGTTGTAGTCAACTTTTGAAGGTCTTTATAAACTCCAAATTTACCCCATGATAGCTCATTAGAAATCTGTTTGTGTCTAGTTATCATGTAACTCATCAAGCAATTCATTTGGCAAACCAAGATATAATAAATATTGATTTTCCCAAGGTCACTACAGAGGTGCATCAATTCTCCTCAAGCAACTGTATTGTTGACATTTCTCTAAAAACATGACACTTGTGTAAAATGTGAAGGAGGTTTTTCTTCCTTGGCGTATTATGGACAAACACCTCTCTCACGTCTTACAAATTCAATTTTTATTTCTTAGAAACATCATTTGAGTAAAACCTATCCCGATGTGTGGAACAGGGGATTTGTCGAAATGAAGTGAAATGAAGGGGATAAGTGGCTTCTAATTTCTTGAGGAAACTTTGGAAAGTAGGGAAGGATGTTAGGAAATAGGGGAAAGTGTAATTTCAAATATTGAGTGAGGGGAAGGGGTCCAAAAGGGAAAAACATAGGCTTAGCCTAGAAAATTGTCAAATTGTAGGAAGAAACTAGGGTTTGTGGAAAAATGGGGAATTTGAGGGATATCAATGATGGGGAGTGTTTAATAAGGTGCATTAAGGATAGGGGAAGGTGTATGAAGATCAAGACATAATTTTTGTTTATGATTTGACCATCCAAGAGAAATTACCTTCAAAACCCTAGGAGAGGGAAATGAGTCTCACGCAAGCACAATTGAAACATGAAAAGGGTGTAAAATAACCCATTGGAACCTGAAATGATGATGAAAACCCTTTGAATGATGGTACACTCAGCTGAATGGTGACATGGACCGACATTTGGACAACTTTGGAAGGAGTGAAAACAAACCCTAGACCTAATACCTAGTGACCAAATTTTACTTGAAGAATTAGTGAAATGACAAAAATTGACCTTGACACCCTAAGACCACTTTGTAAGAGCATATTTGATCACTGGTGGAAGGCTTCAAAGACTGACACTAACAAATCCATCCGAGGTGAACCCAAAATAATAACACCTTGATCCTTCTTTGGGGATCAAATAGAGAATTATGATAGGAAAATATAATCCCTAATTTTTAACTGTAAATTGGTTATGTCATATTGTTATCTATCCGAACAGTTTAATTTTTCAATTACATTTGACTTGGGAATCACCAATTGGTTAGCACTGTTAGATTTTATATATTTTTTTGCTTCAGTGAGAGAGATAGAAATAATAACATCTTTGCCTTCAAGAGTCTCTCGAATTTGAATTCTGAATAGCGCTAGAGTAGTGTTGTGCGAGGTTCCTAAAAAACTCCCTTCCTTCAATTGTGAATTAGACTCCTTTTTTTTTTGTCAATAATGTTTAGTTGAATAATTTGATGTACACAAAATAAATATATATATATATATATATAATGAATCAAGTAATCCTTTTCTTAACTTTCATATAGAAGTTTATTATTCCCTTTGACATCTTTTTTTTCCTTAATGCCTCACTTGAAAATTTTTATTAAATTCTTTTTCAATCACTCTTTTTTATTTTTATTTCACCCCTTATTATAAAACGCTGACAATTCTTTCTACTTTTAATTTTATCTTATATATTAATATTGATTTCTATGTTTTATGAAATACCTTTTTATTCTGTATTTAATTATTGACTTTTTCTACATAAAATTTTGTGTTACCTTAATTTCTTTTGAAGCTCATAAATGTGACATCTCCTTACGTCATGAATTTCGATAACTCTACCATCACAATTATAAACAAATGCAGTTGATGGATTAGTGGTTGTACAATGTAAAATTTGAACGGTGGCAACGATTTAATAAATGGTGACTCTAAGATAGTATTGTATGGATGTGACCATGGGAAATAACCACAAAAATTGGAACTCACTAGTGAGTTGTTGTAAGGGTTAGTGACAAATACAACAACTGGTACCCATAGAGATATGAAAAAGTTGGGGATAGGGTGGAATCATAGCAGCGATGATGGTTGTAACAATGTAGGTCGATGGTTGTAGTGGTGATTATTGGAAAGCATGGCGCTAACAATACCACAATCAGGAGGCCGCATGATGCTTGTCAGCCAGTGGTTTTATCGTTGCTTAAGGCAAGCTGTGACTGCTACAGACAACCTAAATTATAATATATATAATATATATATATATATATAATTTTTTACATAGATATATTTTATATAATATTGTTATTGTTTTTTTTTAATATTAAATTTTGACTTTATTTTTTTAATAAAAACAAATTTTACTAACTATTTCTTTTTTTTGCATGATAATTTTTTTATTATTATTCACTTTTTTTAACGGCCAAAATCTTAATGGAAAAAATGGAGAACGTCCATACTTATGTAGCAAAATGCTTCAATCTCGATGACAACAAAGTTGATGTATAGTCGATGGCCAATGTTTGGATCAAACTAGCTCTGTGCAGTGGTTGAGAAGCCAGAGGATCAAACAAATCTAATACTAATGTAATAAAAAAAGTTTGTATACATAGAAAAATACTCAGAAGATCTTGTATATAAGAATGTCCATCATGGGACAAATATATGTTATATAAGAAATGTTTTAATACAAATGAGATATGAGATGATTACAAATGAGGATGATGATCTGCTTATATACCTAGGCGACTACCTCTTCACAAATGGTCATGTCCTTAGAGACACGCATCTTCTATACTTATAACTAATTAACCAATCATTATTACAATAATCATTATTATTTTTATTTATATCATTTATATATATATTTTATTCATAATAATGACTTTTTCTCTTCATGATATTTTTGGTGGTCAACTTTGGAGTTGCGTGAGTGATTTTTGAGTGAAAACACATAGGTTGATAAGTAAAGTTGGAAATTGAAGGAGGGTAGCATTCTTGCTGTAATTTTTAGGCCCGCAACCTTTTGATGTTTCATACAAAGGAGGTTCCAAAATCTTCCACTTTTTCCTTTTCATTTCCATTGAGAAAAAAATAAAAATAGATTGCATTATTTCTTTCATTAAAAAAAATAGATAGCTTTCATTCCAAATCTCTTTGAAAACATGCATGCCTCAACTTTGGGATAGCACAAGAAATTTTTACCTAAACCGCCCATGACTAAACTAATGTTTGGTAATTAGCATCATCAAGTTGATTTTGAACCATCCTCCCCAAGAAGAGCTTAAGGGTTTGAAGACTCTTTATAGAGAAATGAAGGAGACTTTGGGAATATTTTAGAGGAAGGAGCTCCATATCAATATCCAGTGGATGATGATGGAGACCAGCTAAAGGTATTTTAATTCCTTATTTTGAAACGAATGGAAAAGTAAAATTGAAGAAAATTAAACCCTATATACTTCCCTACTTCTATGGCCAACCTATATAGGTTTTGAAGCTTTCTTGCTTGAGTTTGTTTTATGTAGGATCTATTACTACACTTTAAATGAGAAAAACTAAAATATATTTCATTCCACATTTAAGGATTTAGCCTTGAGATGGCTCATGAGCACAAAAGGAAACAAAATTACTTATTGGAACCAAATAATGCAAGCTAATCACAGAAAACCAAAGAGACAAAAGAGATGAAATTCTCTGAATAACCCAAGGAGAGCATGACTCGCTAAAGGATTATGAAGAAAAAAATGACTTAGATACAAGAGAGAACATGATTTCACTCTAAATGAAGATTTACTGAAATATATCATGTTGAGGGGTAAGTAAAAATATATAGGAGACATTAAATTTCATTTCAAATTGAGATATCTACCAAATGGATTATGGAAACTATCGCGAAAATACTTAAAATTCACTCCAAGGAATGTAAGAAAAGCAAGTAAAAATGGTAAGAGTGGTAAATTATTCTTCTCCCACACTTATCAAAAATGAGATAGGAGGAATTCTAGAGGAAATCATAATAGAAATTATATGTTCACTAACTGTGCAGATGGATGGTTAGTAGATTAAGAAGAAAGACGAAGTAAAAAGTGCCTTAGTCATATTTTTTCATAAATGCACCAAATACGTGCTTTGAATTAGTTCCCACTTAATATTATAAAGGTATTTTCTCTTTGTAAATAACCTCATCCAAAAAATAAATGCTCTCCATTGCGCAATTTAAGGGTTGTATATCAAGGAGCAAAATGAAGTGTGGAAATAATGGTATTCATTAATGAAAGAAGACTAATGGAACAAATTTTGTTCTAACAAGGTATGAAATATAATATTTATCAATGTTTTCGTGGATATAATGCAAAAATGCCTCCCCAACCTTGGTGTCAATCTAATCCACCTCCATATCGTATGCAAAATCAATGGAAACATCTAAATCTATCTTCTTGTTCTCTTTGTCGACCATTTCAAAATCAAAATAAAAAATGAATAATCCTCCACAAGGGTGGGGAATCCTATTTCATAAACAATCATCTCTTATTCCTCCTCCTACACAACCAAGAAACACCACCAAAAACATTTCTTCTCTCAATCAACCTCAACTTCCAACTCAACTAGTTCCTAATTCTAGAAACAAATAGACTCACCCTACATAAAATAATGAGGCTCCGCACTAGACTTACTCCTTATATCTTCAAGAAATCAACATAAGTTTAAGAAGTTTCTATGGTATCCTTACATTCGCAAATCAATAGAATACCTATAAAATGAAAAGGAGCACACCATAATTTAGCAACAATCTACACCTTATCCTAAAATTTTTACCATCAAGAAAACTTACAACCTGAAGAAAATGAACTCATAGGGGAAATAAATAGCTTGTTCGTTTAAATATCTCTCCTTTAAGATATCACTTATTTTCTTATCTACTAAACATACATTAAAAAGGAATATTTCAAGAGGAATGGAAGGAAGGGAAATGTGCATATTTGGATAACTAATAGATCTCAAACCTAGGATCCTAATTATTCCTAAATATTTGGATCTTGGAAGCCCAAAAACCAATGTGCATGTCAAGAAAAGCATAATTGAAAACACCTTGATAGATTTAGGGTCTACAATAAAGTCATTAATCAAGAAAAAATGGTAAATCTAAACATTTAGGGAGCATATACTAAACTTGAACTTGTTAATAGGATAGGAATAAAACCTGAAGGGATGTTAGAAAATATAATGGATTCCATTGATTATTGAAAGTATCTCACCAATTTCTTAGTTCTCTAACCCAATACAAAATTCAAGGGATATCCTCGTATCTCGGAAAGGTCATGGCTAGAAATATTATATGCATACACCAATAGTAAAGAAGGAAACATGACCATCACAAATTGTTTGTCCCAAAAATAGTTTGTTCTTTACCTTCCTGCTTAACCATTAATAGAATAAGACTCCTCTAATATTCATGGAATAAGAATAAGAAGAGGACATTATTCAATCCTCTACCTATCCAATTTTCACCATTGGCATAGCTCTAAACCATAGACAAGTCATTGAAACTACCTTCATCTATAATTTTTGAAAAAATAGTACTCTAATGCTTTGAGATATGTGGCTTAGATGGTGATCAATAGTCTAAATAGTTGGGGCTGATAATACTACTATCATAACCATAGAAATATACCCCTCTAAAAGTATGATAAAATAGCACCAATATCATTATTGATCAAGAGCAAAAAAATTAATTGTCTTGAGAAACTAGGTTGCAACCTTTGCATGGGAGTGTAGGTAGATGAAAGGAATCCATACCTGTTGGAAATAATACTGAGAGTGGGGGTGAATTAGTATTATCTGATCAATTATTTTCTTTTTCAAATTCAGAACATATACGCTACTTTGGTTAGATGAACCTGCGTATATACGCAACTTTAGATGAGGAAACCTGCATATACTATGCAGATTTACAATTTACTTTATTCTACAGATGTTGATCATTAAGTTATGCAACAGAATCATATAAATAGTTACCAGGAACAGTAAAATAGATCAGAAGACAACCACACACAAGAACACAAGATATAAGGTGGAAACCCAATGTGGGTCAAAACCACTTGCTGCAATTCATCTCTATCTTCTTTTTAATTAGAAACTTCTTTTTACAATGATTTTGTACTGGTGCAGTCCTTTACCGGTACACAGGCTGCTACCTGCAGAGAGCTACAACCCTCTCTCGTTTTCCAGCTTCTCCTGGAAGGGAGCTACAACCCCCTTAGTTCCTGTACTAGTTGAGATACTAGTACGCAGGCTGCTACCTGCAGAAGGCTACAACCTTCTCTTTCTTCCAGGGACCACTTTCACAAATTTTCAGATTGGATCCACAAATAACATCAATCAAACATCAAGAATTTCTACATCAGCCAATCACCATTTCACCAGTCAAGATTGAATCAAAATAAACACTTCTCTGTCAACTGTACCCAGATCACAGTAATTGTAATCACACCTCAAATTCTAAACCCAGATCACTGCAATAATCAACAGAAGCTATTAGAACATAAATTATGAGATGCACGCTACTTCAATATTTAGAAACTTGTGTGCATACACATCTCTGTTAAGATCAACCTACGTATATGCACTTCCGACTTCCACAAACTGCATGTATACACACCTGTGCTAAGATCAACCTGCATATATGCACTTCCGACTTACAGAACCTGCGTGTATACGCACCTGTGCTAAGATCAACCTGTGTATACGCCCTTTTGACTTACAAAAACTACGTGTATATTCTCCTTCACTTCATTGACCTGTGTACAGATCTATAAAGATAATTTACCCCTTCAAATGTTCATATATTAGTTTACCCATATTATCAGATTTATAGATCAAGCAAGTGCCACATAGAGCAGATCAAAATCATACAAAGATACTATCAATCAAGCCTTAAGATTTTGACCCATCAAAGGAACTTATCCCTCTCCTTGCACTCAGGTTCCTTCTTCCTTCAGATCCATATCTGCACCATAACCCAGTCACTGTATTCCAGATCTAGCACTTTATCAGATATTCAATAATTCAGATGATCCCTTGCCAAATGATCTCCTTCCTCTTTTATATCCTTAGGCCTTTCACAATACCACGGTCCAAAAACCATAACAATTCAATACCATGGACCCAATACTTGGGATCAACACTTATGACGAGATACCATGGCCCAAAACCATAGGTTCAAATACCAAGGACTAAATACCATGGACCAGAAATAAGTTCTCCACATGTGTGCGCTTTTCCTTGCATGAAAGTGCGTGCATACATGGCTTTGTTTAGACTATCTTGCATATACACTATTTTTATTCACTAAACCTACGTGTATACGTGGCTTCATCAAAGTGAACCTGTGTATATATCTGTTTCTTCTTTCTGAGTGCCTGAATTGTGATCTGTCACTAGAGTGAGTTGCCATCAAGGACAACACGTGTGCCATAGCACCAAATCTGTGCCATAATGCCAACAATCCCTCCATCTAAACCTACCATATATACATCAAATAGGAATATATGCCCATAAAGTGGCCTTAGAGGAGGATGAACCTTAGATTAAAAGATAATATTAAAGAAGAACTATAGAAGCTCTTAGATATTGGATTCATCTACCTAATTTTTTATTGTGAATCTATTTCACCTTTAATCATATTATATAAGAAAATGACAAGTGCAAAATATTTGTAGATTATAGGGAACTTAATAAGGTTTTTGGGAAATGTCATTTTCCTTTTCCTTTTATCAATTGAGTCCTGGATGTCCTAGTGGAAAAGGAGTACTCATTTTTCAATCTATTTAATGGATATAATCAAACATAAATTAATATTGAATATCATAATAAAACTACCTTTACCTTCTTCTATGGTACCCTTTCATATAGGGTCCCTCCCTTTTACCTATGCAATGCTCCAACCACTCTTCAAAGAGCTATAATAAATATATTTAAGGCCCCATCCATGAATCTATGGTAACTCCTTTTAAGAGGCCCTAACTAATCTTGACGAATCTCCTCCTAAGTTGTGAATACATGAGACTTTCCCATAGCCAAGAAAATATTCATGTTCATATGAATGGGGGAGTTGTTTTGGAACATAATTTTTCTTCTAGAGGAATTGAGGTTGACCAAAACAAGGTAAGAATTAGAAAACATCTAATTACATGATACAGGTGCATAGGCCAAGCACATTATGTGAAGAATTTGGATGAGAGCTTACCAATATGATGGGATGGTCACATGGTAATGTTGGGAATTTTTTTTTAATGTTTTGTTAATAAATTGTAAATATCTAATTAAGGAGTGAGCTTTGATTTTTTAGACATAAGTTGGAGAAATTATTTTATGTTGTAAATATACTTTTCAATTTCCCTGATAGTGTGGAGAAGGGGAAATGATTCACATTTCGTGGCTCTTGGTTGTCATAGTCATTTTTCTTTTTCTTTTGGAATCAAGGGAAGAGTGTTGGGAAGTTCAAAAACAGAGAGGAAAAGGGAGGACCTTGATGTTTCTCTATGTACTACAGTTCTAAAGTTTGCAAACCTACATGTACCTTCAATCCAAGTGAACTGGAAGGTATTTCTGTGTGAATGGCATAAATAAACAACAATTTGGGATTGTAAGTTGTGTGATTGTTAAGTGACTTAAGATTGAATCGAACTTTGCAATTTTATTTCTTTTGTGAACTGTTATTAATTCATTGTTTGTTCATGTGCACTTGATAATTTTGATACTCATCATTTTCTAAGAACTTGTAACTTGTGAATTGATTTATATTAAGAAATTGAACCTTGTGGCTTCAGTCATTGTGTGCGATAGTCCAATTTCCTTTTGAATTTTGTTTTATTGGCTTCAAAACTGGCTGAGGAACATGCCATTGACATATCCAAGAGTAAGGAATGCATGATATTTAAAAAAATCTTGCTTCTATTGAATGCAGCAACGTACCAAATTTCAAACACAAACAAAAATCATTTTAGATTGGCTTTTCAACTGCCAAATTTGTGATAGTGTTGCAACTCAATGAAGGAAGGAAAGGTAAGTCGTTTACTATGTTGTGGAGCAAGTGAGGGACATGGAAAGTCAATCTGGAAAGGGATTAAGTTGATTCATCTTCTTTAAAATCACTATATAGAAATTTGACAATGTGCTGCCAAACTATCCTATAGAGAACAATGCTATTAAATCATTTTGTAGTGACGAAACAATTCATTTGGGAGCATATGCTACCAAATCATTTCATAGCAACTAATAAAAAAATTGGAGGACTACGTATTTTGGTTCTAAAATCTCCTTTTCCCTCTCTGTTGCACCACTTTTTGGTGTCATAGCAAACCTTTGTGCTAGAGGGGATGGCTATGTGATAAAGAAGAGCATGAGGTCAGGGAGGAAGACCCATGCGTAATGTAGAGCTCAGAAAACATATAAGGAAACTCCAAGCTCAGTTAGAGGCCATGGAGGTAGGAAGACAACGAGATCCTAAGGCTGGTGATGAGCCTCATCATTGTGTAATTATATGGGCCTTAATTCACCTCCTAGCTTATTCAAACCAACTATTCTCATAACTTATTGCATACTTTTGATTACATTTTGTTTATGAGATGAGTTAGAGTTGGATATTTTGCTTTGAGGTCTAATGTGCATTTAACCCGAGATTAAAGGATAAAAGAAAGGAATTTTGGAAAATACCAACGTAAAAACTTGAATGAGACAAGGGAGAGTGATTATAGGAGGTAAATCCTTCTCATTTACTACCCCTCCATTCAAATATTCCTCCATTAGCTTGGAGTGCAAACAGCCAAATCATGAGGACTAGAAGGCGACTGGGCAAGTGAAAGACAAAGCACCAGTTTATCTCAAGTTTGGGAGCCGAGCCTCCCTAATTTAAGGAATTCATTGGAGACTTAAGATGTATAAGTAGAGAGGCCTAGGACCTCAGTAGGATTTAGATTTTTTATTGTAAAACTCTACTCTATTTTCGAGTTGCAAGATGCGTGACAATTTTTTATGTAATCCATTGTTTTGGTAATAAGAATGAGTTTTGTTTTGAGCTAGCATTGACTTAACTCAGATGGTTGAAGCTCTTGAGTTAGGGTCTAACCCTAGTAGCCAAGGCCTTTCTTTATTGTACATGTATGCTAGTATAGATTCATAGTTGAATTGTTCATTTTCTTAGTAGATGTATTTCCATTACAGCAATATAGATTAGATTGGTTGTGTGACAGTTTGCTTCCATTTGTGCCTTATTTCAAGTAGAAAGTTAGCAAGGAGAAAAAGGATCACCACAAGGTTGGTAGCAGGTGTCTCGGTCTCACTTCCTCCCTCTAGGACCATGACTTGAGGAAGGGACCATTCAGTAGCCCCAAAAACACAGATTTCTAGTTCTTGTATGAGCTTTGGAGTTTGTTGTATTTGATTCAGTATTTGGTTCATGTTGCAAGACAGATTTCATTATCTTCTTTTTCCATCTCTATTTCTACAATAAGATCTCACTCACGCTTTCATTCCCTTCAACGACTTTCTCCATGCATAATATAGGCAATTGATTCATGCTTTTCTAGTTTATGGAAATGTATCTTGTTGCATAGTTCTTGGAAGACACACATCTTTTAAGCAGAGAAGGTACTTCAAGAGGGGACCAACACTTCATCACCAACATCCACCTTCAACTTCATCCACCTTAGCCATCTCTTGTTTCACCATCGCTCACTAGTTTTCATCATTTTTCATTGAATTTCCCCTAGATACATTAAGCCAATCTAACCATTTCTTATCTTGGATATTGACTCCTGAGTGCTCCTAGACATTCTAACACCCCATTCCATTCATGACACACCTTTCCCAAGCTTCCCAACACCTACAACACCTCAAAATTAGTTCTCAATTGTATCCTATAAGTTTCTTGTAATTCCTATAGGATTATCCTATAGGTTTCTAGTACATCCTGTAGGTTTTCTTGAAACGGCCTGTTTTGAGGCCGAATTGATGGGAAACTTCTAGGAAGTCATAAAAAGCCTCCTAGGATCCCTCCAAACCATCCAACCCCTTCATAAACCTTCTAGCCATCCTCAAACACCTTCCATCCACCTGTCACATCCATAAGAACAATTAGGTTGCATACTTGATTTTGCCTAAAAAAACTAAAAAAGTGAAAAAAGAATTAGTTTATTTTTTTGCTTTCACAGTACTATGATTTGATGCTTTTTACTTCTGCAACTTAGATAGTAGCATTTGTTTATTGTTGATTTAGCCATTCTGCTTAGCATAGCTTCTTAAATGGTTAATTAGGGTATGGTGTGATTTAGCATTAAATGTTGTATTTTTTATTACTGCAGTAGAGTAGCTCCCTTAGAGTAGATTTTCCCCTCTTCCATCAAAGAATCAATCTTCTTTTGCCTCTATAGAAGTCTGTCTTGGAACCCCAGTGATCTCTTGCCAGTTGAACAGTGACAGCAGGCATGACCATCACTTTTACTTTTGCATACAACACTAACACCTCCAAGCTTGTACGAACCCTGGGTTGATAAGTAAAGCCAGTCGCCCAGGAGTTGTAGCATCGTTGTTGCAATACTGGCACTCATTAGCTGGTGATATCAATGAACCTAAAGAAGAAGTTGAGGAAGAAAGGGAAACACCTACTGAGGAACCTCCAAAAGTCAAGTTATTGAGATCATGGTTAGGCTCAAGTTTAATACAAAAGGTTGAAATATCTACCTATGATGGCAATCTCGCAGCTGAAAATTTGTTTGATTGGATCAGTGATTTAGACAAGTATTTAGAATATGAAGAGATGGGTGATGAAAAATGGGTGAAATTTGCAGTAACAAGGTTGAAGGTTTTGGGAAAAACACTGAGAGGGGGGCTGAATCAGTATTTACAAATCAATACTTTTTACATTTCATATATAGATTTCTATACGCAACTTTACAAAATCAAACCTGTGTGTGCACGCAATTGTTCTTAAGACAATTAGCGTTTATCCAGTGAATTTACAATTCAGTTAATCCATCATAAGTTTGTCTTCAGCTAGTGAATTAGTACTTTATTAAACATTATATAAACATTAACCATGTGTTGTAATAAATAAACCATCACACATAAGCAACACACATGAACAGCAAGATTTAAGGTCAAAACCCAATGCAGGAGAAAACCACCTACTTTTGTTGTCTTTGTCTTCTTTTTAATATAAGAAAAACATGTTTACAATCTTTTATTGGTGCAGACTCATAACAGTATGCATACACCCACCTACAGAAGGCTACAACCTTCTCTTATTCTCTAGCTTCTACTAGAAGCGAGATACAACCCCCTAGCTCTTGTACTGGATCATATTTTTACCACTATGTAAGCGCCAGTCCATAGAAGGCTACAACCTTCGCTCGTTCTCTAAATGCTACTAGAAGGGAGCTTCAACCCCCTAGACCTTGTACTAGCTAATATGTTTACCAGTACGTAGGCGCCAGCCTACAAAAGGCTACCACCTTCACTCTTCCTCCAGGGACCACATTTCATAAATTTTCAGACTAGATACTCCTGGTACATAATAACACAATATGTAGGCCAAGTTTCATCAAATTTTCATACTAGACTCATCAGTAAAATTGAAGCTTAAAATCAATCACCACTTCAATACAAACATCAAATAAAACTGCATCAACCAATCACTAAAACCCAATCATCAATTTATGATATAAGTAAAACTTAATCATCACTTTCTGAATCAATCATTGAAAGTTTTGGCACAACTGAATCAAACAATCACTGAAACCTTTGTCACAACTAAATCAACTAATCATAAATTTCTTATACAACTAAATCAACCATTCATTCAAAACCCAATCAATCGAAACTTAATCAAAATTCAACCAATAAACTAGAGCAATAATATCGTTGTAACCAGAACATAGATCTGAACGCAGAACACTGCATCAACAACCAGAACCAACTACAACCTCAAAAATCATATGTCAGAATGTATACGCTACTTAAATCAATCCAACCTGCATGTATATTCTCTTTTCTGTAACCCAACATACGTATACCTTTAAAGATATTGAATTATAAAACCTCTGAACCAAAAATTGTACCAACCAATGACATCTTGAATATCTACTATCATATTACAGAGCTCTAAATAGATAGTAGGAAAGATCACACTTCTTACTCTATCAATCAATCAACCAGACTCAATCTCCTTAGACAATTAGTTTTACTTTCATATCTAATGAAGACATCATTGACAAACATCAGTAAAAGAACAACACTGATAAGATAGATCAGTCATCTGTGAACACAATATCTTGTTTTTCATACACTAATTGGAAGTGCCGAACAAGCATGTATATGCAGCTTCACCAAGGCAAACCTGCGTATAGATCTACAAATAATGATTTATGACTTTACAGCTTTTTAAGACTTTAGATATACCCAGATCATAGCATGTAAAGGATAAAAGATTTGTTAGCACTCGGATCTAGCTTATCCATTATTAGATCATACAATGATAAGCCATTTAAGGTCTCATGATCCTTATCCATCATTAGATTTCATTGATCTTCAAACACTAAGGTGCATAATTAGTTCATATCAAGCAAAGCATCAAAACCCATAACATGTATATTTTCTTTTGATCTAACTCTTCATAAGATCTTCATTACTTCCACACCCTCACACTTTGATATTCACCTCCTTATATAATTTTATCCTTTTGCGATAACTTGGGTCAAAACCATAGTTATGCCAATGCTATTCTTTGATAGAATCAATATTCTTTGTCACCCTCACTACTATGGGCCAATACCATGATAGGAACCCCTAGTATTATTTAACCTTAATTTTCCCTCCCATATGCACTTTTCCTTATGTGAAACTATGTGCATATGCATACGCTCCTTTTATTCTGTGTACCCACATGTATATGCTACTTGGACTAGGTTAACCAACGTATAAAACTTAAAACATTATCCTTCCTCAATTTCTTCTTTTTGATCTCTAATCCTTTGTCCCATTATCCTGTTCTTTTGTGCCATTACTCTATTGCTTATAAATAGACCTGTTATAATGTGAGTTTCCATCGCTTTATCATTTATGAACTAATTCCTTTGAATTGCCTTACATTTTGTCACATATGTAAACCCAATTGCCATGCATTCTATCTCATCATATTTATAAGTTTATCAAGTAGTCCATTGATCAAATAGGTTGTCATCAAGGACAATTCATTAGGTAAGTTGCTATCAAGGACAACACCTAATTCATAATACCAACAATTTCCCATATCAAGCTTCTGATTTTGATCTGTGAACCTTTGACCCATTATTGTGTTCTATCATTCTATCACCTCTGATCTGACCTATAGATTCATCTCATTACCATATATTTTTTCTATTACAAGTGATTTTCCATCAAGGACAACACATGCATCATAATGCCAACAGAAGGGTCATCTTGCACTATGGTGGGACAATGTACAGGTGGAAAAGAGAAATAATAATAAGCCATTAATCAAAAGCTTGGATAGGATGGTGGCAAAGATGAAGAGTAAATTCTTGCCAAAATATTACTAGTTAACTCTCTACAGGAAGATGCAAAACCTCAATAAAATGTCACTAACATTAAAATAATATAAGCAAAGTCTTTTGATAGAAATCACATAAGAGAAATTTTTGGCTGACGCATTTCGAACCAAGAAGTGTGGTTCATCATTAGGACTAGATGAAGAGGCAGACCATGGAAAAGGCTTAAATAGATAGCAATATAGAGACCATAATTTCAAGTAACGACTGTATTTGAATAATAATATTTAAATTATGACATTAATTTATTAATGTATTAAAAATAAATATTATATTAAGTAATGACTATATTAAACGGCTAGTTTATGAAAAATAATATTTAAATTATGATATTAGTTTATTAATTTATTAAAAACAAATATTAATAAGTAACGGATATTATTCGTTACTTATTAATATTTGTTTTTAATAAATTAATAAACTAATATCATAATTTAAATATTATTTTTCATAAACTAGTCGTTAAATTAATAATATTTATTTTTAATATATTAATAAATTAATATCATAATTTAAATATTATTATTCAAATATAGTCGTTATTTGAAATTATGGTCTCTATATTGCTCTCTATTTAAGCCTTTTCCATGGTTTGCCTCTTCATCTAGTCCTGATGGTGAACCACACTTGTAGGTTTGAAACGCGTCAGCCAAAAATTTCTCTTATGTGATATTAACCGAAATACTTTGCTTAATTCATTATGGATCATAGAAGCCTGAATACATAAAGTAAAAGAAGATACCCAAGAATTTTACAAAGTTAACTTGAGAGAAGGTTATGTTAAAGATACCCTGAATGAGACAACAAGGTATGTTAATGGCTTAAGACTAGATATTCAAGATTAAATCATCATGCTTTCTCCAAGGACCATGGAAGAAGCATACAAGTATGCCTTAAAGGTAGAAGAAAATATAGAAATAAAGCAAAATTCAAGTAGAGGATGTGGTTTTTCCAAAGGAAAAGGACAGCCAACTAGGAAAGGAAAGCCTCCAACTCAAAATAATGATGCATGTAGCTCAAAATAGCAAGGTGACATCAAAGGAGGAATACCTTACCAAAGAGGTAGAGGAAGAGACAGAGAGATTGTTTACTAGTGCTACAAATGGGGAAAAATGGGTCACAAATATTTTGAGTGTTCGGAGAATGAGAATATGGGATAATATGGTGCACACATAGTTCAACCAGAAGTAGCAGAAGCGCAAGCACCTAAGGTAGAAAATATGCCAAAAACTGGAGAGGCGCTGATGATTAATAAGCTATTGTTGAAGTCAACTAAAGAAACTACTAAACCAACCCAAAGAAGGTTCTTGTTTAAGAATATGTGCAAATCAAAAGGGAAGTGCTACAAGGTAGTGATTGATAGTGGAAACAATGAAAATCTTGTTTCCTTAGAAATGGTGGGAAATTTGGGATTGAAGAGGATTAACCATCCAACATCGTACAAGGTATTGTGTCTAAAAAAGGGACACCAATTGTCAGTGAATGAGAAAAGTAAAGTTTATTTTAAGATATGAATATATAAAGATAAGGTAAGTTGTTATATAATGCTAATGGATGTCTGCTACATCCTTTTGGGTCGACCATGGCAGTTTGACGGGAAAGTGATACATGATGGAGAGAGAAATTCCTACAAGTTTGAAAAGGGTGACATCAAACATACTCTTTTACCGTTCAAGTAAGAGAGTGTAGCTAAAACAAGTAGCCTAAAGGTATTGTTGTTAAGTGGTAAATAATTTTTGCAATAGGAGGAGAAAGAGGAGGTCAATTATGCAGTAATCTGCAAGCTGAAGGTAATACCTCTGCACACTAAAATTGTAGATTAACCTAATGAAACTCAAGAAATGTTGCATGAATTTAATGATATTATAGTTGATGATTTTCTAAGCAAGTTACCACCCTAAAGAAGCATAAACCATAACCTAGAATTGATATTGTGAGCAAGCCTTCTAGATACGACTGCATATCAAACGACACCCAAGGAAAATGAATAAATAAGGAAGCAAGTTCAAGAGATGTTAGATAAAGGGTTGATAAGAGAGAAATTGAGTCCATGTATTGTGCCAATAGTACTAAGTTCAAATAAGGATGGAGAGTGGAGGATGTGCACAAATTCCAAAGAAATCAATACGATCATGATTAGATACATATTTCCATTGCCATGGATGGATGATATGATGGATTGTTTGAGAGGAGCAAGATAATTTTCAAATATTGATCTGAAAAGTGGTTACCATCAAATCCAAATCAAATAAGGGGATGAGTGGAAGACAACTTTCAAGACTAAATATGGATTGTATGAATGGCTATTTATGCCATGTAAACAAAAAAATGCAACAAGAACATTTGTGTGGTTGATGGACGAAGTCTTGAAGGGGTTCATTGGTAAGTGTGTTATTGTTTACTTAGATGATATCTTAATTTTCAATAAAAATAAATAAGATCATCTTAGGCAAGTGAGATATGTTATGGAGAGATCGTAGAAAGAAAAAGTTGGTGATTAACATGAAGAAATGCACTTTTATGAAGCATGAGTTAGTATACTTAGGGTTTGACATTTCAAAAGATAGATTGAAAATAGATCTGGAGAAAATATAGGAAATTGTGAATTAGTGTTATGAAACCAACTCACAAAATAGGTGAAGAGATAGATCAATGAATTCAAAATAAGCCTCTTTGAGGGGGAAAACTCCTTTACATTACACAAATGAACAATTCTTGGATGATACAAATGACAAAACCTCCTTTCTTTATATAGAAGTTTAAGGGGTCACAATATAATCAGAGCCAACATAACAATACTAATTTAAGGGAACAACAATAACAATAGCGGGTTTCTATGAGGCATAATAATAACAATATGGGGATTACAAGGGCACAACAATACAATAAGGGGGTTTCACTAATAACAATAAGGGGCTACACTTGCAGTATAGGGACCTAACATGCCCCTCTCCTTCAAAAATTGTTGTCCTTAACGCTTGAGCAATTTTGGATGATTCTGTATAAAAATTTTGTCCTCCCATGTCGAATCTTCAATGGCTAAGTTCTTCCACTTAATGAGATACTTTGAAATTTATCGATTTCATAGCTGTCGAGTTCTTATTTTTGTGACTTTTTTAGTTTTCAATATGATTTTCCCTTCCTTGTCAAGTTCAGGAAATGTTGTCTGAACTAGGATATTGTCATCTATAACCTTCTTTAAGCATGAAACATGGAGAACTGGATGCACTTGGGAAGATGCAAGAAGCTCCGATTTGTATGTCATAGAACCAATTTTTTGCAACACCTTGTAAGGACCATAGTACTTTGGTGATAATTTATTATCCTTCTTAAATTTCTTGAGGGAAATTTCTTTTGTATGGTTGCAGCCATAAAAATACCCAGTTGCCTACATCAAAACTTCTTTCACTGCGATGTTGATTTTCCTGTTGTTTCATTTGATTATGCACTAAAGTGAGGTTAACCTTTATGATGGTGTATGATATTCATAAAGTGCCATAAATGGGATCATTTTTGTTCAAGCGTTATACCACCATTGAACCATAGGTAATTACTTGACCCATTGTTTTTGTTTATCATATACAAAGCAATGAACATATCCTTCAAAACATTTGTTCACTATCTTCGTGTGTCCATCTATCTTGAGAGTTTGAGGAGTGGTAATTCCTGCCAATGCACAACAAGATACGGTCAGATTCATTTCTTCTTTCTCTAGGATTGGTTCCTGGTGTACATCATCTTCTTTTGACGTTTCTTGGTCCTTTTCTTCCTCCTCTTCACAATCTATGTAAAATAATTTCTTCTTAGCATACTTAAGACCTTTAGTGTATTTTCTATCATAACTATAACAAAGCCCTTTTTCTCTTTTTTCTTCCAATTGTTGTGGTGTCAGCTTTGTAGCTTTTTGGAGGCTATGAGAAACAACACTTCCATCTTTATAGTTGTGAGTCATAGGATTCCTTATTTTCATAATTTTGTTTTGAATTCTTTTTCCAAACTAGAATGACTTCTCCTATGAATCAGGTTCTCAAAGACGAACCTCATGTTGAATGTTATCCTTTAAAGTCCCTATGAAGACATCAACCCTCTACTTCTTTGGAATATCATTTACCCTTATATTCATTTTTTGGAAGTTCTCAATGTGCTCTACCATTGAACCCTTTTGTTTGATATTTATCAATTGGCTAAAGAAGGTGTTGCTCTTTGTATCCTCATAATGTGTTCTAATTTCCTCTGTGAAAATTGACCAGGTGACAAGTGGTTTACAAGGAAAAAGTCCTCTATACCGTACAAATTGATTTAGTTCTAAATATAAAGATGCAATACGTACCTTTTGTAACAATTTCACATCATGTAGATCAAAATATTACTCCATCGATAGTATCCAAGTTATTGAATCCTTGCCATCAAACTTCATCATATCTCCTTTTCTTGCTTTTAGGAATTGGATTTTGATACCATTGTAACTTTGTAATTTCGAATCTCCGAGTTCTAAAATTTTGTCTCGTGGTAGCCCACTAAGGCTTCTTTCCAACATCATAGGTCAGATTGAGAATGGATTATTCAAGAAATTGTTATTACCAATCTCCCACGATGACCTCATTATAGACTAATTAAATAGAGAAAACTTGTACGAAGTGCCATGTGTCATGGTCTCAACCTTTAACCCTAAAAAAAATATCCAACAAACTATACTCTATAATCTTTCTGTCGCATTTTGTGATATTTGAATCCAATATTCAGAGAGAAATCTATGACGATTTTCCCAAGGTCACCTATTTGCAATTGAATTATGGAGCCTACACAAATCCTAACTTCCTCCGTTCATATCTCCAAAAATATAGCAAGACAAGATCTGAAATTTAGTCACATGGTTCATCACGATTTCAGCTCAAATGGGTTTTAATTTTAGAGTCGAAAGCTTCGTATAAAAAAAGTTATAGTGAAAATTCCATGATGACCTGTTTGAAGCAATGAAACCCTATAATCAAAAGCTCTGATACCAAAAATTATGAAACAGCATCAAAAAATAGAAGAAGAGGTAGATCAACAACTTCAAAATAGGCCTCTTCGAGGGGTAAACCTCCTTTACGTTACACAAATGAACAATTATTGGATGATACAAATGACAAGACCTCCTTCCTCTATATAAGGGTCTAAGGGGTCACAATATATTCAGAGCCGACATAACAATAACAATGTAAGGGCACAACAATAACAACAGTGGGCTTCTATGGGGCATACTAATAACAATATGGGGACTACAAGGGCACAAGAATACAATAAGAGGGTTACACTAACAACAATAATGGGATACACTAGTAGTATAGGGACCTAACAATTAGCCTTCACCCAAGAGCATTTTCAAAGTTAGAAGCTTTCATGGCTTAGCCAGCTTCTATCGAAAGTTTATCAAGAACTTCACTAGTATTTGTGCACATATCATAGATATAATCAAGAAGGATAGGAAATGTAACCACCTCCTCCAAAATTTACCCACTTTTACAAACTCTCCAACGTTAACATGAGTTGAGTGCTACTATGACATAACCTGACCTCCAATTTCCAGTTACAGCAGTGGGACATACAAACCATAACACATACTACTACCCTTTCGGCAGACTAGATCACTCAATAGCTTGATAAACACCCCTAGTAATCAATCCCTCAGTTGAAATTCATTTTTGCAATCTTGACATGCCAACTGCACCCATAACACATTTTTCATGTGGTTATGAGGCTCCAAACATGCCCATCATCCTTCTTGCATGTAATTATGACCCAAATGTTCTAGTTCTGTGGATGCGGTGGCAAGATATATGCCACCTTCTTTGGGTTAGCCTTTAGACCACTACCCAGAGGTGCCTATAACTTTCTAGAATTCAAGAAATGATTATAAAAAGTCTAAACAACCAATAATGAAGCAATATATTAACCAATACATGGCTAATACATGGTACACATTTCACCAATAGATGGTAAACATAGAAACTACAGGTCATGAAAGCATATTTGAACATAAACTTCTGAACTATATCAAATAATTATCAAAAAGGTCCAATGCCCTCTCAAGGTAGCTACAACCACACTTGTTATCCCGTGCATTAATTAATCATTTTATAATTTATCAAAGCATGAACAATATCCATAATAAGAGCAAATCATATAACCAAGCATATAACGAGCATATAACCATAATAATATCCATGAAAAACAAGCTAGGAGATCAACCTAACTACTACATGGCTCATTAATCACAATAGTAAAATAACTCATATTAATCATATGCAAATCCAACCATGATCCGGATCTTGGGAGGAAGCCCCCAAGATCTAAAAGATTGAAATGGATCTTGGGGGAGAGACCCCCAAGATCTGAAAACTTGAAATTACCAGAAGAAAAATATGAGAATGCCCAATAAACAAAACCACAAAGAAACTTTTTATTAAAATAGTAATGGAAGTAAACTAGCTAGGGCAATGGTAGCTTATCTCTAAGAAGAGATGTGTGGCTACATGCCTCTGAACTGTAAAGGCTACATTGTGGCAGACAATCTATCCTTTTACAAAATGTCACTTGTTACTGATAGTATTTTTCTAGTTACAATACCATGGGTCAATTCCATGAGTGAATGAATACCATGGGTGGATTTTACAATACCACGGGCAGATGTCATTTACAATACCATGGGTAAATTCCATGGGTCAATGAATAATATGGGTGGATGAGTACCATGGGTTGATGCCATTTCCCATTCGGATAACCTCTATGGCACCTCCGCACTGCGCCTTCTGTGGCGCCTTTGTGGCGTCTCCGCACTGTGCCTTCTGTGGTGCCTCTGTGGCGTCTCCACACTGCGCCTTCTGTGGTGCCTCCACATTGCGCCTTCTGTGGCACCTCTGCACTTCCGCAGCTGCAGCGCTCGAGAGATCTCCCTTCACAGATTCGCTTTCAACTTCCCTTTCATAGATCAAAACCCATGGGTTGATGCCATTTTCCATTCGGATCATTCCTCCCTCCTTAAGAAGCAATGGTCCCCATTGCGTAAAGTTCCCTCCTACCAAGCCTTTTTTGACTATGAAGATCCACTAAAGATAAGGGTTTTACGTGGTTAACCCAAAACTTGATAAATGAAGATCCGAGGATAGAGATACCCTGTAATGCTTGTGACCAGCTGTGATTCTGACAGTGTGTGGCCTAGAAAATGGACTTCGATGAACTGTGGGTTTGTGGATGACCCATAACCATGAAGAACGAAGATCCAAGGATAGAGATACCCTATAATGCTTGTGACCAACTGTGATACTAACAATGTACGGCCTAGCAAATGGACTTCGATGAAGTGTGGGTTTGTGGATGACCCACAACCGTGATGTTAGGTGTTGATGAAGTAGCAGGTGCCTACATAGCTTGGGGTGGGAGGGCACATCTCCAAACAACCCAAGCTGATTGCTGCTATGTTGAAACTGATGAATGTGAAGCAAGTGCCTACTAAAGTGGGGTGGGAGGGCACGTCTCCAATGGAAACCCACTCCGAATGCTGCTCCAGAATTAAAATGGACATAACTCGGCCAATATAACTTAGAATATTTATTATAACCTGTTTTTAGAAGCAGAAGGACCATTTTGCATCTTCCCATGTGATGGAAATCCTTATTTGGGAACTCTGAGATCTCAGATTCGCACTGCAACAGTTCTGCCGTCACAAAATTTCTGATAAAATAGCTGATTTTAAATCAGCGATAGCTCCCACATTCGAACTCCAATTCGACCCATTTTTTTTTTGAAATTGGGTTATTTTTTTAGAGGAATCCAGATCTAAAATTAGATTTTGAAGAGCTTGCACCAGGACGTCTAGATCTGTGCCGCAAACTCGCTGCCCTGAAAAATTATCTGCAACCCCACTGATTTTTAAATCAGCGATATCTCCTTCATCTGGACTCCGATTTGACCGATTTTTTTTTTTGAAATCGGCTATTTTTCACAAAGAATACAGATCTGTAATCAGATTTTACAGATCTTAAACCAAAACGTACAGATCTAATCTGCAAAGTCGCCGCCCCAAAAAAAAAAAATTCTTGAAGTTTGTTGAATATTGCTGCAAAATTTGAAGCTGAAATATGCATCAATCCCTCATTCCCATGGAATCATAACCTGCTCTGA
>APFE031426155.1:59734-108166 GCA_000404065.3 Pinus taeda | reverse complement strand
TCATGGGGCTCAATAATAATAATAATATAAAACAATACCATGGGCCAAAACCATAATAACACAATTCCGTTGGCTAAATACCAAGAGTTAAACATAAGAAACCCCACGTGTGCTTTTCTCTGCCTTGAAGTAAGTGAACTGGGGGTACGCACCTCCTGAACAGGATAACTACGGGTATGTACGCACTTTATGTAACATCGGCCTGCGTGTATGCACCTTCTATAAGGTGTACCTACGTACCCCTTATTTTCTTCAATATTTGATAGCTGATCATCAATCTTTGCTGTTGACTTGAAGTACTGTGATCTATCACCTGAATGGGTTGCCATCAAGGAAAACACTTTAGCCATAATGCCAACAATCTCCCCCTTTGGACTTGATGGCAAAGCTTACTTGTGAACTGTCATCTGATCCATTTTTGTTGTCCGGTAACCCATGCACTCTGTCACATCTGATATTTGTAGATTCATCTGAATGTATACAAGTGAGATGATATTCTATGAGAGCGTTGCCATCAAGTACAACACATGCATCATAATGCCAACAATACATATGTACATATACCAACATCACCAAACATATATCAAAAAATATACCAAAATCACACTAAAACACCAAGCCAAAATGGCTTTCCCTCAACTGCCAAACAACGAAGGATACATAACCCGCATCTAATCTGCCATCTCCCATGTAGCTTCATCGGGCCCAAAGAGCTTCCATATCACTTTACCTTGCTTGATTGCATGGTTCTAGAGCATGAGCACCTTTTTCTATAATATACATTGAGGCTCCAGATGGAATTCTCCATCTAGTTCCACCTGCAATACAAAATATTCAATCACATGATCAACATCTTTAACGTACTTCTTAAGTAATGAAACATGGAAAACATAATGGAATTTCATTGTCGGAAGTAGTGCAAGTCGACAGGCTACTGGCCCAATCCTCTCAACAATATTGAAGGGTCCACAAAACCATGGTGCTAACTTGGCACATGATCCAATCTGCAAGGAACTCGTCTTCAGATTGATGCACAAGTATACCTCTTCCCAAACTTAGAAATCCTTGAACAACATGTTTATGTCTGCATAGATTTTCTTCCTATCATGTGCTGCCTTTAGATTCCTCTTGATCACTTGCATTTCCTATTCCATGTATTCCAAGATATCTGGTCCAGTCAACACCTTGTTTTGTGGATCACTCTAGGTGATGGGAATATTGCAACACCACCCATACAATGCCTCAAAAGGACTAGTCCTCAATGATTCCTGATACCCATTATTGTATGTGAACTCTTCCGGTGGAATATACACTTCCTGATTTTGTTGTTGATTCATTATATACATTCTCAACATGTCCTCCAATATCTTATTGACGCTCTATGTCTATCTATCTATCTGCGGATGATAATTTATACTGAAGGCAAAATCTGTGTCCAAACCCACAAACAACTCCTTCCAAAACTTGAAAGTGAACTTTGCATCTTCAAAACACCATGTAGTCTAACCACATCTCTAATGAACACTTGTGCTACATTGCTAGTTTAAAATGCATAGTTCACCTGAATGAAATGTGAAACCTTTGTCAACTTGTCCATAATAACCATGATAGAATCATGTTGTCTCGCTATCTTCAGCAAAGTTGTAACGAAGTCCATGGAGATGAATTCCCATTTCCACTCTGGAATCACGATCATCTATAGCAGTCCACCTAGATGTTTACATTCTGCTTTCACTCTCTAACAATCAAAAGATCTATACATTCACTCTGCTACATCCCTCTTCGAATTCGTCCAATAGTAAAATATATTCACACTGTCAGTGCCTTCTAGTGGCCTAGGTGACTTGAATAAGGTTTCACATGAAAATCTCTCAAGGATCAACCTTTTGAGCTCATTGCTATCTGGCACATATATCCTATTGACTTGAACCTATCCATCTTCCATAAGACAATAATCCATATCCTATGCACCTACACCTGTACATGTACCTGTACCACTACCTGTACCTGTATCTGTATCTATACTATCACCAGTACCTGTACATATACTATCACTTGTACCTATACTTATACATGTACTTGTACCATCACATGTACCTGTACCTATGCTCTGTTCTAACCTGTGAGAAATGTCCATATATCTGGCATCCTGCTAACCTGCTCACAAGATCCTATCTTATAGATATGTCCCATAGGATCTCATAGCTGCTAAGTGATTTACATGTACTTGTCTACTAAGAGAATCTCCCACTTTATTCTCTTTACCTTTGATATATCATATTTCGAAATCAAACACATTGATTGTAGCCAACCACCGAGCCTACCTTCCATTCAGATTTAGATGGTCAAATAGATATCTTTCCCAGAAGATAGTGTCTCCACATATTCAACGCATGTATAATCGTTTCTAACTCAAGATCATTCACAGGATATTTTTTCTCGTGCTCATTCAATTTCCATGACTCATAGCATACCACCTATCCATCCTACATAAGGACTCCACCATGTCCTCCCTTGCAAGCATCTATGTATACTACAAACTCTTTGCTTGGAACTACAATCTTTAACACTCTTGCATGTGTGAACAACTGCTTGAGCTTCTCAAAACTAGCCTCACACTCCTTTGTTCATTTGAACTTCTTACATTTCCTTTGCAATGATCTGATAGGATAAGCAATCTATGAGAAGTTTGTGATGAACCTCTTGCAATAGCCTGCCAAACCCATGAAATATATCACATGATCCACATTCTTAGGAGCTACCAATTGTTCGCTGAGGTGGACTAGACCTAGTTTCAAAGTGTGTTACACACCAACAAAACCCTCAACCACTGGCCCTCTTAGCAATGACCAACAAGCAAATCGCAGTCTCACTCGAATTGATTATGGGAGGTTGTAGAACCAAGTTTATGAAGCCTAAGGGATATTGCGCTAGGACACCCATGTATTTCTTTATGCTTCAATAGTTATCAACTACTTCATTCATAACTTCACACTTATACTTTACTTCATGGAGTTACATTCATCCTTTAAGCATAACATAAACATTCATAAATTGAACAGTACTAAAATAAACTGCAAATAATGAGTAAATGAACATTGAGACACAAATTTTACCATTGTTCATCCCAATGTGGCACTACATCCACAAGAATTATTGCTTATAATTTGGAATTAGATACAATGAACAATTATTCCATATGCACACAGCAATAGGGTGTCTACACAAAGTTGTAGACCTAGCCCTCTACACACATAGTTGTGGAGCCTCACCCTTCCTCCAAAGTACACACCATAGTAGCAGAGCCTCACCCTTCCTCCAAAGTACACACCACAAAAGTATCACATAAACATAGATTTTCCTCAAATTGATCTTCTTATGATGCCTTCTTCTTTATTATTCATCATTATATATACTATTACATGAGGGATTTACATCGTT
Organism: Pinus taeda; assembly: GCA_000404065.3. Classification (NCBI taxonomy): domain Eukaryota; kingdom Viridiplantae; phylum Streptophyta; class Pinopsida; order Pinales; family Pinaceae; genus Pinus; species Pinus taeda. The sequence continues at coordinate 104,725 of APFE031426155.1, read as the reverse complement.
ATATTACCATGAACCCGATACCATGGTTTTTGAAATACAAGAAGTTATGACCCAAAACCAACATATTTACAATATTTTAATTATTTTTCAAAGAGGAAGGGGCTTCACTGTGAAGCCTTGATCCTGCATGGTGACTTTGTTGCATGGTCTTCATCATGCTTCGCTACTTTACTATGCAGTTCACTTCGTACTCTACGACATTCTTTCTACTGCGCGCTTCCATAAAAATTGGATTTCTTCAAAAAATTTCCAAAAATCTAGCCAAGTTGGGTTGCACCCAATACGCCCCCAACACTGCCATGTGACACGTCTCGAGTCTATCAGTTGTTGTGCACCGAATATTTGTTGTGATGCTCATGTAGGCGACATTATACTGCTGAATTATTTCTACTACATCGTTCTCTTCTTAGCACACTTCTTCAATTAGTGCCTTTGTTGTTGGTCCGACAACCTTCTACAACAATTCTTTCTCCCTTTGTCATATCTCCTTCAGCCTATCGTCTACTGCCTACGAAAGATGGAGGGCCTCTTCCTGCCACAGTTGGGTCCTCTCTATCAAAATTTTCTCTTTTCTATGAAGGTCTTTAATCTTCTTTTGAAGATTTTGTCCTTTAGTGATTCTGATGAGCCTCTACGAGACTAGTAAGGTCTTTGCAGTTTATCAAAGTTCTTCCAAATAATTCTACTTCATCTATAGCTCCTCTACTAGCCTATGAATGTTTGGATCCTCGTGTAGTGATTTCCAAATCTGCGTTGTTTCATCTAGTAATTTACCACAATCCCCCCCTGGGTCGAAGATGCCTTTCGGTGCAGATTTTAGATTTGTTTCCCTTTGCTCCCATACTTTTGGTGGCATGACTAGCTGTAGCCTCATTTTCAACTTGGTAATCTCCACTTCATATTCTAAATTTGTTTCTACAAGCTTATTCTTTGAACCCCATATTGTGAGGCCAAGCTTCACGACCTTCTTTGTTGGTGATTCTTCTCATGGACCTTTACGTCTGGAACTATACTAAAAATATTTTTGATGACTTCCTCTAGTTGCTTCTATTGCTGGCACACTCCATCCCTTTACTTAGTCAACTAACCAAGCTCCTTCTTCAGTGAAGCTCTTTCCTTATCCACCTGAATATTTAACAACAAAGTGCATTGTTCTCACTCCTACAGTTCAGTTGTTATACCTTGGTGGAGATCGTGCAATTTCTAGGTTGGCAGTGTGGCAATGTTGATATTGAGATGGTCCCACCCTTTTTCTCTCCATTTGTCTTTAGTTGATTCAAATTGTAATTTTTCAGCTGGTATCTGCAGAATCCTTAGTCCAAATGTTGTTTCTATCTATCGCTCTGGCTGTAGTGGTTGACCTGTTTATTCCGATTGTCTAGATGTCTATGGCAGTGTCTTTAACTTTACAATACCTTGTTGAACACCTTCCAAGAGCACTCTGTAATGATTATAAATCATGTCCCAGGTTTCTACTGTTACTTCATGGACTTTATCTCCAATTTCATCGATCTCCCCATCAATAAGGACAAGTGGTATTGCACCCTTATATTTGTTTGCCTTTTTCTTCTTCCTTGCACTAGTCATAAGCGTTGTAGGTACCCTCTTCTTGATGATGAACAAAGATTCCTCTTCTAGCTCTACGTCACTAAGAGGGTCCTCGCTACCCTATTCCTGCTCTAGCTTTGACTTTTCTATGTCTTTTCCTTTGTCGTTTCCACTTGGTCCTGCATCCCATGTAGTTCCCTTCCCTTCTCCAATGTCTTCTATGGTTGGAGTCATCCATTATGTTGATCAGTGTTTTATTGCCCCGAGAAAGTCTCTTCAGTGACCAAATATGGCATAGGATTCGATGTATCCATCGGATCCTTCCGAGACTTTACATATACCCTATGAAAATTTGCCTTAAACTTTGTGATATTTTGGTATTGATCATGAAAACTTGGTGATAGCCTAGGGTGCTAATTCACCAGCATGTGCAATTCCATTTCAAATAGTACAAAGAAAATCATGTTCTCTTGTGTGTGCGCTGGCTCCTTAGTATGCCAAGGTGAGGCATACCGCGTAGCTTCGCATACATTTTCTTGGACTGGAGGAAATTGTGATTCCTTAGGCTCCTTCCATGAAAATAGCATGATGAGCAAAATCAACCATGCAAAATTAAATATCTTACCCTCTTCTTGTGTTTCTCAATAGTCTTCCAAAAATTCCCTTCATAAATACCCGACCTAGTTGAACTTAACCATGTTGCTACACTGCGTGGCTAAGGAAATCACGGCCATGGGGATTTCATTTCCTCTACACTTCCTCATTAACTTTCTGGCTAAGATGTGTGTGGCGAAGTGCAACCCTTGGTTGTTGATGGAGTTGATATCATAACCTCGTAACTTTTTTATTATCCCATACTTGTCCTTCATGGTTTATGCCACTGCCTTGTCTTAGTTTTTTCCAACTAACTCTTCAGCGGGGTCCTTTCCTTTGTAGGGAAATCCAGTAACCCTTCTTATCAACATTTCATCAATTGGGATCCTCTTCCCCATCTAGAGGAATCCATGATGCACTAACACCAGAAATTGTCGAACACAAGTTGTGTTAGACATGCTTCTACTGAAGCGTGGCACATTCAACATGTTCAACAAGCCTGATTTCTATAATCCCTGAGCTGACTAGTGTAGCTCCAACCTAGTAACTCCACTCTTCAGATAGTATACCTATTCTAGGTACTTGCTTGGCTCAAATTGCAGATACTTACTTCAGTCATTGAAGTCCCAATCCTCAATCTTCAATTGCAGAATTGTTTCCAGTAATTCTCCTTCAAATTGCACCTTTTCAGGTAGCAACGGTGTGAAAGTGTCGAATTTCATGTCTTTGGTATCTTTAACTGGCTTGGTATCTAGTTTCTTTGGTGGAATATATGGTGGTAGCACAGAGGAAATTGTTCCACCCACTATCTCCATCTGGTGTATTTTGGGTTCCTCCTCACTATCATGGATTTGTTCTGGTTCTTTCTGCTACACTGGTTTCTTTGTCTCCTATGTAGGTTTCTTATCCTGCTTGGTCTTTGTCCACTACTCTTTCGCTATGTTCTTTTTGGAGGATGTCTTGAGATCTACTCTAGAGGCTTCAACTAGTCTCTTTTCTTGTCTTATTTGCGGTTATTCTTCCGTGATTACTTGTTTTGGTAATGACCACATGCACATTGGTGCCACAAGTACACTTGATGTTGCAGATTTACCAGTTTGGTCTTCCATGACGCCTGCTAGTCCTTTCTCTACAAACTCTCTAGCAATCTCTTTGAAACTTCTCTCAAACATAGAACATCACACTTTTCTCACACTTGGTCGTAAATTCTGACACTGAATGCTCCGGATAGGAAAGTGTAAAATGTGGAGCAGGAGATGGATTTTATAGCGAATTTTAATTTTCAACCCCATGATTAGCTTATATCTTTCTCATTAATTTCATATATGGCACTAGATCTTGTAAGTTGTGCTTCATAAATGTGTTTCTCCCATTCCTTTTAATGGAAAGTTTCTTTTAACGTCAACTTTTTCCTTCCAACGCTCATATTTTCAGCAAATTTCGACGAAGCTTGCCTTGTCACACAACAATCCTTCCTTCATCGTAATTCTTTTGGAATTCGACATACTCCTGAATATCACACAATAATCTTCCTTTGGCGAAGTTGCCTTCTGCAGAGAAGTTTATAGTCCAGTGCCCAATTTTAAATATAAGTGGCACTAAGATTCTTCTTCTTTCTTCCTTTAGTATGAAGCTCCAGGGATAAATTCATCCCTGTATACCTTCAATCTTCTACCATTCATTCATCTTGGAATTAGTTGAACTTCGTGAGCTGAATTGCACCGCCATTAGAAATGTGTTTGATGATATACAATCCTAACCAATGTGTTTTGAATTTTCCTAGGAATTTTGTTAATTTTCTATCATATAAAAGTACAATATCTCCTTCTTAGAATGTCTTATGCTTGATGTGTGCATCATGCCAAGCTTTCTCCCTTGCTTTTTTCATTTGTTGATGAAAACCTGCTATAAAACTATCTTCTTCCAGAGCAAGTAATTGTGCCATTCTTTAGTCCAATATATCAGAATCTGCCATGTCTGTGAAAGTTGTAATTCTCAAAATTTCCATAATTGATTCCATAGGCATGATTCCTTCTTATCCATATACCAACCTAAAAGGTGTTTGTCTTGTCATTTTCTTCCATGTTTTCCTATATGCCCACAACACTACTAGAATCCTTAGATCCCAGTCATTTTTGTTCACATTTCACACTTTTGTTAGTGCATTTTCCATAATCTTATTGAATTCTTCCATAGTTCCATTTTCTTGAGGATGATAAGGAGTGGTCTTCTAGTGGTAAACTTGAAATTCCTCAGTTAATGCCTCAATGGTTTGATTCAAGAAATGTGACACTTGATCACTCAACAATATCTTTGGACACCAAAATCTAGACAAAATATACTCAATATGAACTCCGCAACAGTTTATGTGATGCAATATTTCATAGTTTTTGCTTCAGCCCATGTATTCAAATAATCGGTTGCAGTGATTATATATCCTGCACTAGTATTTCTCCCTAGTGGATTAATGAATCCCACAAAATCAATAGCCCATTTGTCAAAATAATGCAATGTTACTTGTGGTACCAGTGGCATTTCATCTCCTCTTGAAGGTTTTCTTGTTCTTTGGCAGATATCAGAAGCTCGAGAGTATTCCTTTTCATATGTTTGTAATGTAGGCCACCGTAGTCCTGCTCTTAAAAAAAATTGTGTAGTGGCTTTCCCTAGATAATGTCCACCAGTTGCACCACTATGAGATTCTATCAAAATTATTTGTCTTTTGTGCTGAGGAAAATACCTGCGCAATATTTCATCTGGTCACAATTTATACAAATGCCCTGCTATCAGTAAAAAATATGTTGCCTTAACCACCAGCTCTTTCTTCTACTCCGTAATGTATTCTAAAGGGGTCATTCTTGTGGTTAATAACTAAATAATATCAGCGAAGTACTCATCTTCTACTCTGATTGAAAATAATTGCGCATCAAGAAGATTATCCTCTATATTTGTTGGTTCTTCTCCTGTTTCTATCCTCGACAGAAGATTAGGTCTAACATTTAGTATTCCTGGCTTAACAATAACTTCAAATTCATACTCTAGAAATATTAATAGCCATCTGCAAATATTTCCTCCTAAAATAGGATTATTTTCCAAATATTTTAGTGCAAGGTGATATGTGAACATCTTGAAATGAGATCTCAATAAATAATGTTTTAACTTCTATAATCCATATACCACAGCTAGACCTTCCCTTTCTACATTTCTATAGTTCTTTTCTACTTTGAACAATTTCCTACTTGCAAAAGCTATGGGGCACTAGATTGTGCCAATACCACTCCTAAGGCTATCCATGACGCATCCATATGAACATGAAATTCATTGTTCCATTCCAGGAAAACCAAAATAGACATAGTTATCATCTTTTATTTTAGTGTGTCGAGGCTCTTTTGACACTCTTAATTCCATAGGAATGTTACATCTTTCTTTAGTAGATTTTCCATAGGATCAGTGACCTGCACATATCCTTTGATAAACTTTCTGTAATATCATGTATGTCCCAATGTGGTGAGAAGCTTCCTCACGGTCTTTGGTGGAGGTAAATTCATAATAATATCAATCTTCGTAGGATCCACCATCAAGCATTGCTTGCAAACAGTGTGTCCTAGAAATATACCAAAAGTTATACAGAATATATGCTTCTTGATGTTGACAGGAATCAGATACTTCCTGCATGTGTCGAGCATCCACCTTAATCTTGTGACATGTTTCTTCAATAACCCAAACACTATCGAATCATTGAAGTATACTTCCAAAAACTTGTGAATATACTCTTTCAAAGATGCACCCACTACTCTTGAAAATATGGCAAGGGCATTCTTCAACCCAAAATACATCATTGTATACTCATATGAACCCCATTTTGTAGTGAAGGTGGTCTTATGTCGATCCTCTAGTGCAATTCTAATATGATGGTATCCTAAAAATATAGTAAATGAATAAGCTTCCTGACCTCCTACGTTTTCCAATACTTCATTAATTGAAGGAGTAGGGAATGGATCATGTAGACATGCATCATTTAACTTCCTTAAATCAACACAAATCCTTATTTCACCTTGTGTTTTCTTTTCTTGTACTACCATAGAACTTACCCACGCTGATTCTTCCACAGTTTCAATGATTCCAGATGCTATCATTTTCTCAAGTTCTTTCTTCACTTTTTCTTTGTATTTTGGATTCTATCTATAAGGCCTTTGCTTAACTAGCCTTGCATGAGGATTTAGAGGAATCCTTATAACTCCTAAGTCTCCTACTATTCCCTCCATATCTGAGAACTTAATGGGGAATAACTCATGGCATTCATGCAAAAGATCTGTCACTTTGCTGACTGTGTGTTCATCCTAATAATCTCCTATGGTTGAAACTTCAGCTCTTCTTCTGACCCTATATTTACCTTCTTTTTCTTTAGTGGATTTGTTATATCAGGAGTTTCTATCTCAAGTCCATTTATTTCGCAGTAACCTTCAAATTCTGTTATGTCAATATCGCGAAGGTCTTCATCTTCTTCTGCATCGATGTTATAGCATTATAGCACATTATGTAGTTGCATAGCCCAAGACAGTCAAATTCAAAGCTAAATGTTATTAGAAACCCATCAACCATCTTTGTCCAGCTTGCAGTACCATGCCAAAAGTTTTGTTTCCAAATACGAGTTTTGAGGAATTGTCTCCAGTGTATGGATGAACCCATGCACCCATTATTCTTGTGGAATCTCTTTCCATGTTTACATGCAAACCTGGATGTGCTCTCCAGGGTCAATTTGACCATCATATTTATCTATCAATTCTATGTCTACCTGACCAAACCTTACCCATATCAACCGTCAACATTCTTGCTAGGTTCCTATAGTCTTCTTATGTGTACCTAACCATATAGCAGGAGTAGCTCTTAGGGATATATATAGGGGTAATAATCTTTCGCATTCTAGTACTTGTTATTCATATTCTTGAAGAAAATTATTTATATCACCCAAACCATCATGCTAAGTAAAATTACATACATCAAAGGTTATACAACGAAGTGATTTAGTCACCCTTGCACATCGCCTTGTAGACACTTCATGTAACCTACTTTTCCAATTTTATAATTCTTCTTCTAAATCTGAAGCACAAGAGTTGTTGTGCTCCCAAGTCAACTTTCCATCTGTAGTAGGGTTGATCCATTCTTCTTCTTTGGCTATCACTTGGTATATTTTATCTATATCAACTGTGATGTACTCTTCTTTAACATGTTCAGTATATCGTGTTCCTTCTGATGGATCTAATGGAACAATGACTCTCGTATTGTTGCTTTCAAATATCATTTTCCTCCTTTTCAAGTTAATTATAGCCATGTTAGAAAATTCCAAATCCAATCCAAGTAATGTAGGATAAGGGTTATTGTCATCCAAAATTTCTGTTACCTCAAACTTTGTAGTAGTGCACACTCCTTCAATGTCCATTGTAATGCATGATAACCTTCTTAGAGAAACAATCTTCTACTGATTCCCCATTCTCACTGAAAGGGTGGACATTGTAACTTCGGTTTACCCATTAGTTCCCATGTTTGCCTCATCAAGACATTAGCTTCAAATCCCATATCTAAAATAACTTGATCCATATCATATTTTCCTATTTGTGCACTCAGGCTCATTTGTTTTCCAGTTCTCTTTTGTCTATATAAATTGTTTACTTTGCATGTTTCACTTTGTGATAATTCCTTAGATGTGCAAGAGTCTATCAATTGTTGCATTTCTTCTATATCTTTTTGGTTTCATAACATCTTCATGCAAGTTGTACAAAATATTTTAAAATACCTGGATCCATATCTTGTTTTGCAGCTATTGTTGTATCATTGTTATTCTTTTCTTTTGGTTGTGCACTAGATGTTGAATCTCATGCGTCCATAAAGCTCTACTTCACCTCCATAATGACTTCTTTTTCCTTGTGAATATCGAGCATCGGTGCTTTCTCTATAGTGTTTCTAACCCATGTATCTTCAAATACCTTCTTGCCATACGCTTTGTCATTTCCCATCGCAACTCCACTCCTTGTTATAATATTAATGCGAGGTTCATCTATCCTTGGTTTTGTAGTCATCATATGAATGTTCTATGTCGGCTATGGATACTTATTTTCTTTCATTTTTTCTATAAGTACCAGAAACTCTTCAATGACATGATCAAATTCTTTACAATACTTACAGGTCATAATCGGATTTTGACAATTTCTTTCAAAGTGACCTGGTTGGCCACAGTTATAGAAAAATCTGACCTTGACCTCGACTAGCTCTTCCACCTCGACCTCGTCCTATATAGCCATCTTGGCCACCATGTTTTCTACTTCGTTCATGTCTGTGTTCTTCATCTTGTATTCTATATGTATCAACACCACAGTCCATCATCAATTCATAGTATCGACAGTTATTTTCATCATGCCCCACTAACTTACAGAACTTGCAAAATAAATTCTTTGCAATCTACACATATTTTTGTAATAAACAGAAATCTTTAGAGAGATGTTCATCTCTAGTTCTGCATATCTTGCACCATAAACTAGATCCAACATTGAAAGGATTAGGCGCTCTACTAGCTACGTTATTTCTAAAAATAGGACATTTCTCTTTAGAGTGACCTTCTGCTTTGCATTTTGTACAACATACCTCTTCATGAACTTATTTACTCTTCTTCATGTCCTATAATTGCAGAGTCAAATTCTCCAGCTGACTCTGTATTTGTTGCATACCCGCATTTGTATCACCTATCAGCGAAGCTTCTAACTTCATTGCCAACTCCAAGGCTTCGTCCTGATTCTCTATTTTTGGTTGTGTCAAATGTAATTTGATGTGTGGTTGCAGTGTAGCTATAAGCCATTCCTTGTGCTACTATGGAGATATATCGAAGCTCACCTGATCAAACAACACCTTAAACATTTGATCAAATTCCCATGCTAACTTAGCCAACCTTTATTTGATCTCCTTTACTTATGTGATGCACTGTGATTTGGATTTTGGTTTCTTGAATTATTTTACCAATGTTGATTTAATGTTTGCATAAGAACTAATCTGGTTTCTCAAATATTTCATATACCAATTGAATGCTTAGCCTTTGAATGTTGTGGTGAGCTGCGCACTTTTCACATTTTCATCATGGACCTACTTCGTGGTCCATATTTCTTTGTGTAATAACCAAAACTACTCTGGATCCTCTAATCCAATTCCTTTAAAGACTAGCATGTTAATATCGTCAGCCATCATTCTTCTCATGACAGATGGGGAGGGGGAGCAGGAGGGGGTTTCATAAGGGAGAGGGTGGGGGGTACAGAGAGTAGGGGGTGGGGAAAACAAAAATTGGTCTAAGTTTGGCTAGGTTTGGGCATTGACACACTTTTAGGCTGAAAGAGTGATTACTACAGAGCTCCTTTGGGATTCTCAAGGTGGTTTCCTTCACCTTTGGATTCACTCAGTAGAGGTCTATAGTCAGTCTCTATGAAAATATTCAAATCTTGACAATGAGATATCTTCTTACTGTCTACTCATACCTTTTTCCACTTCATGTAGTTCTAGTCTCTTCTTCAGATCTATTCCCTAACATAATCTACTAATATGCTTGCATTCGAAGAATTTCCTTTTCACATATAATCATCTTAATCAAGAATTTCAAAGATCTCAAGTACTTACCTCGTGGTCCCTTGAAACAATTGCGTTCAACTTCGTTGTAAGAAACTGTTGTGTCGGTTGCGAACTCAGTGATAAACCCTCCCAAAATTTTGTCAACCTACAAATCAACAACTCTTGAAATTCTATTATTTGTGTTCTTTAGCTGCTGTAGCAATTCTTGAGTCCAATTCTTAGATTCATCTCCTTTAAAAAAATTATTTCTCTTTGAAAATATTGAAATCCACTCGTACAGCTTGATGCGAAATGAACCAAAGAATATTTCATACTAACATTCTAAGATATACTTCTCCAACCACCTTTGAGATGACAGTTTAAGGTTTTTGTTCTCCTTATCTGCAAATTCTTGTTCCTTCTTTTCTACCCACTTTGGATCTCTTTCTTCGACAGATGCCAAAACAGATCCCAATCCCAGCAACAGAACCGTTTGTTGGCTTAGGTGGGCTAGAAATAGGTGAAAAGTGTGATGCACACCAACAAAACCCTCAACCACTGGCCCTCTTAGCAAAAACTTGCAAGCAGATCACAGTCTTACTCGAAGTGATTATAGGAGGTTGCAGAGCTAGGGTTTTGCAGCCTGAGGGATATTGTGCTAGGGAACGTGTGTATTTTATTTATTCTTTAATAATTATCTACTACTTTGTGTTCATAAATTACTTCATACTTATACTTTACTTCACGGAGTTACATTTATCGTTTAAGTATAACATAAACATTCATAAATCGTACAGTACTAAGATAAAGTGTAGATAATAAGTAAATGAACACTGAGACACAAATTTTATTGTGGTTCATCCCAATGTGAGACTACATCCACAAGAGTTGTTGCTTATAATTTGGAATTTGATAAAACAAATAGTTATTCCCTGCACACAGTTGCAGGGTGTCCGCGCATGAAGATACAAGTGGTCTACGCACGAAGCTACAGACCCAGGCCTCCATGCACACAGCTACAGAGCCTCACCCTTCCCCCAAATTAAAGACCACAAAAGTATCACATAAACATAGATTTTCCTCAATTCAACTTTTTGATGATTCCTTCTTCTTTATTATTCATCTCTATATATACTATTATATGAGGCCTTTACATCATTATATTACCACACACCCAATACCATGGTTTCTGAAATACAAGGGGCTATGGCCGAAAACCAACAACTTTAAATTATTTTAATTCTTTTACAAAAAGGAAGGGGCTTCACCGCAAAGCCGTGATGCTGTGTGGTGACTTTGTTGCATGGTCTTCATTGTGCTTCATTGCTCTGTTTCATGGTTCACTTCATACTCTTCGAAATCCTTTCTACTGCACGCTGCCACAAAACTTTGATTTCTTCCCAAATTTTGCCTAAAATATGGGCAAGTTGGGTTGCACCCAATACCCACTCCATGATGGCTCTTATCTTTTCTAGATCTACTGCATTGCCTTCCTTGGAGACAACATGCCCTATGAAGTGTACCTCTGTTTGAAAGAAACTAAACTTGTTGAGCTTAACATACAACTGATGTTCTCTCAACAACCTCAACATTGCTACTAAATGTTCATCATGCTCTTCCTCATTTTTGGAATATACCAATATATCATCGATGAAAACAATAAAAAACTAATCGAAATATGAATGCAACACACTATTCATCAAGCACATAAACATAGTGGACCATTAGTTAAGCCAAATGGAACTACAACAAACTCACAATTCCCATACCTCATCCTGAATGTGGTATTGTAAATGTCCTCCTCTTTGATGCATACTTGATGATATCTGGATCTCAAGTCAATCTTAGAAAAAATTGTTGCTCCCTCTATCTGATGGAATAAGTAATCAATCCTCGGCAACGGATACATGTTCTTGATGGTGAATTTGTTCAATTGCCTATAGTCAATCCATAATCTGAGAGTTCCATATTTCTTCTTCACAAACAATACTGATACGCTTCATGGTGATACACTTGGCTTAATGTATCCCTTATCCAAAATTTCCTTTAGCTGCAACTTTAACTCAACCAACTCAAGTGTGCTCATCCTGTAAGGTGCTTTTGATGCTGGAGTTTCCCCTACCACTAACTCAATATAAAATTCTACGTCCCAGTGAGGTGGAAACTCTAAAATGTCTTCAGGAAATAGATCCTTGAACTGCTACCAAACTGGGTACCTACTCAAAACATATGCATCTTCAACTTCCTTACCCTTATCACTATAAATGTGCACTGTAAATATCTTACACCCTTTCGATAACTATGCTCTGGTTGCACAGTTGTCACCATCCTAACTGATGTAGCTTTCTACATACCAGGTAAGACTATTGGTTCTCCATTTTCATTGACACACTCAATGGCTTTGTCATAATAATCTACCTTGGTTCTATGAAGATACAATCAATCCATGCCCAACAACATTCTGTATGATTCCAAAGGTAATGCATTCAAATTTGTTGTAGTAGGCATACCATTCAATTCAAATGCACAAGCTCTTACCCAATGATGAACTCGCTTCTTCGTACTTGTATCCAACTACACCAACCAAGACTCTACATGCAATTCCTTACTCAAAACACACTTATCCACCAATTCAATACTAACATATCTATAATTAGATCCAAGGTCAATCAAAATAGAAATAACTTTATCACAAATCTTACCTTCCATCTCAATGATAGATTCTTGATGATCTACCTATTTGTTTTCCAGCGTTGCATAGATACGTGGAATACTATGACCAACATCCCCAACATTATGTGCCTCCCGTGCACTGTATATCTAAGGTTTACCACACTAATTCTACAAAAAATCTCTCCTGCAATGTTCCTTTCCATATATCCAACACTTTATGGGTTTCCATCCTGTCTCCTTGTTTTTCTTTCCTGATCGGAATCCCTGTACTATATTTGATGTATTCAACTTCTTAGGTGGTGTGGCATTCTCCTTGTTACCTATATCCTATGAGCTTACTCTCTTCTTGTCCCATTTGCCTTTGTTCTTTGCATTACCTCTCCAATTTGGCTTAGTATTAGTTCTGCACTTTGATTGTTCATAGCAATGCTTAAGATTCTGGATGGCCTCCTCTAATGATCTAGGCTCATCAAACTCAATCCTATCTTTGAATGCAACCTGTAATCCGCTAATGAATCTTTGAATCTTATCCTTCTCCTCCTTGAGGTAAGGCACATACCTCAACAACTCCAAGAATCTGCTAGTGTACTCATCATTTGTCATGATCCCATATTTAGCTCATAAACTTCTTTTGATTTGTCATCAAATTATCTCTATGGTAGGTACATCTTCTTGAATTAGATCTCAAACTCACTCCAAGTCAAGTCTTCCTCATTTATACCTCTGACATTCTTCACGTCTTCCCTCCAAATGTATGCCTTTCCTTTGAGACTAAATGTAGCCACTCTAGCTTTCATGTTCTTTGAATAGTCATGCAATCTAAAGAATTTCTTCATGCCTAGCAACCATGCCTCCACATCTTGTGATTTATTTACCTCTCCTTCAAAAGCAGGTTTCTTTTCTTTCTCAAACTCATTTGGAAAATACCCCTTATCTATCCTCCTATAACAATGATATTGATGACGATCACAGTGCTTATCTAAATTAGAACTAGAATCATACATGTGTCATCCGCTTTCTTATCCAGAGTGTAAAACAATTTTCCATCTCTATTTTTGTCATCTCGATTTGAACTATGACCACCATGCAATCTACTACAATATGCCCCATTAGCTTTGTCCTTTTGCTCATGGCTAATCCGAAGTTGTCCCTGTCACTGCAAATCTAACAAGCTCTAAAGTATGACTGCATTTACCTCTACTAAATTTTATTGTGCCTATATGATTCTGTCATTATCTTCCTTACAAATCCTTATTTCTTCCTTTAAAATTCTCATTGTAATTCCAAATCGAAAGAGTTCCCAACACCATATTGCTCTTTTGATTCATAGGGAGAGTCTTTGTAGTCAACCATCTTGCTATCCATTTGATATTTCTTCCTACAATGTATATCATGTCAACTAAACAAAATCACCATAAACCAACATACCATAGTATAGCTCGGGGAGGATACCTTGTCTGCAAGATCAACAAATCAGCGTGATACATGTATAACATAATCATGACAACATATATAAATATAAATCATAATCATAAGACCATACAATCATCATTCTAGCTAGGGTCCATTCAGCAGTGGATGATCACAATAAAAACGCACACCACAACCTCATGCATGACAACCACCATCATCACATCACTATACAGTTGACCACATGCAAACGTGAACATGCATAAGCAATGAATAACCATCCACACATATGCATAAACATGTGTGACCAAGCATGAATGAACAATAATTGAAATCAAACCGACAAGAATGATACATGCAACCAAGCATACAATAATGCAACCAAGCATACCACAAAGATACATGTAAGCGACATATGTCGACATGTAACCAGTCATACACTTACTATGTTGCATCCCACAACAACAACTTCAAGTTTCACCTCACAACTTCACTACAACCATTATCAACTTCATGCAAATGCAACAAACAAATGGAATGCAAGTGTGAGGGACACACATGAAAATCACATGCATGCATAACCAACACATAGCCCATCCAATTCGACAGGTGAACCATGCTCTGATACCACTCTATAACACCCTCCTCCCACATCTACCCAAGCAACTGGCCACCCGGGGTAAATATTCGACGAGAGGACACTATGATATCACTCGACCTCCTAAGTCGTGTTAAGGAAGTGGAACCATTGGGAGCACACCATACAGACATTCAACATCAACAACAAGACCTTCAAGAACCAATCCAATACTTTAGAAAGCTTTCCCTTGGGTCACTGAAATTTTGGACAGCTTAAGCCTCAATCACTCTAATGCTATAGGCATGAGAAATTCCATAAACCCAAAGTCACTCTCATAGGCTTGGCAGAGTCCAGAGACTAAATTTGTCAGTGCTATGCCAGCATCCTTGGGATTTTAGCTACTTTTTTAGGCCCAAAGCCCAGGTCACTACCTAGAATTGAACCATCTCTTCAAAACAATAAAATAACATGGAAATAACAATATTAAAACAAATTCTTAATTGAAACCTTAACTAGACCCCTACTAGCCATGACAAGGCATTTCGTCAAACATATCACGAATATGTAATCTACAAGCATAAATAACATTTATGAGCATAGTGGTCTCATACTTAGCTGAGAATCGCTAAGAACCATTGATGTCTCACCACATCACTGCCATTCCATCCATTAGGTCATAGATACATTTATCATTCAATTACAAGTAAAAAAATGATGAAATTCATACATAGTTGTTGTCATAAAACAAAAACATAACTAGTATAATAACAACAGAATTACTCATGAAATTATAGCCATATAGACCACATATAATCCATCAAAATGCTCATAGAAATACAAGTTGAAATACAATTTCATTAATGATGCAAAATCCAAACCCATGATAGGACTTCCACATCCCACCATACTGTAGAATGGATGAGCCAACCCTCTCTTTAGCCATTCAACCCAGTGCCATATTCCAAGCATGAATGTGAGATCCCATAGAACACATCAATGAAAACTCTTCCAAGGCTTCTCAAGGCCATCCACCTCAACCCATAAAATAGTTATTCCCTCACCCAGTTGGACATCACAAAAACCATCATCAGATTGTTCTCCATCCATGCCTTCCATGGCTTCTAGAGCATTTGTCCAACCAAGGCTTCTAGGACTAGTAATTCAACCCACATCTTATACAAGGTTTCTAGAGCATTTGTCCAACCAGGGCTTCTAGGGAATTTGTCCAACCATGGCTTTGAAGACTAGTAACTCAACCCAAGCTAAGGAAACATGAGAACCAACCAAAAAAAATAATGAAATTAAACCAAAAATCACAATGGATATCTAGGAAATGGCAAGGTTATGCAATCCGCTGCCAATCATGCCCAAGCTCCATGCCAATGACAGATCACATCCAAAAATCCACATGCATATGCCATGCATGCCAAAACTAGTGAAGGAAACATACATGCAACTCAATACCTGCAAGAAAATATGTTGTAGTTGTTGATCCCAATGCCTTCTTGTGCTTTCCTGCTCTTCTTTCACCTTCTTTTTCCATGAATCCAAGTATGCCACACCCTCCAATAATGATCCAAGAAAACTCTAAGTCTCCAAGAAAATATTTAAGAAAGGTTGATAACAGGTGGATCTTACCTCATTCCTCCCTTCCTGGGACCATGGCTTAGGAACAACTCCCATTCAGCCCAAAAAGATAGAATTTTGATTTCTTATGAAATTTAGGGCTTTTTTGCTAACTAGGTCATCATCTTTCAGTTTTAGAAGATAGGTTTAATTTTTCATTTCTGATATCTTAAGTCTTGCATTAGATCTCATGTGGATGTCATAATTGGTTTCGAGCATTCCCATGCATAATCCTGGCAAATAAATGATGCAGATTATGTTTTCTTATATTTTTATAAACCCTTCCTATTTTGAGATGATTTATGGATAAATGCCAACACTGATATATATGTTGCAGGAGTTTCTACATTGTAAGAATACCTTATGTCATCAGCCATATTCAAACCATATCCACCCATGATCGCCAAAAGTCACTAATTTCTCAGTTCAAGTTCTCATTTTACAATGAAAATTGGCCATGCTTATTGAGACAATCCAACCATCATAAAGCTTTGGTTTGAGTTCTTAGTGAGTGCCTACCACTCACTTGCCTCATTTCCTCCTTGCTCACCTTCCCTAAGCTCCATACCTCCTTCCAAACCACTCCCTATGTTTTCGGCTTGTTCCTATAGGAAAACAAGGGATCATGTAGGTGAGCTAGGAAAACAAAATCTCAAAACTGATATAAACATACCAACACACCATGGCATTAGGAAAAAAGCAAGGCTAGGTTGAAAACAACTACCATAACCCAGCAAAACCATGCCACCAACAACAAGAGAACCATACATCAACTTATAAAGCCATGAATGTCCAAACCAGCTAGGAAATCACACATGTAAAATGTTACCTGCAAGTATTCCTATTGAAGTTTCTTGATCCTTCTTTCCTTTCCTTGATCCTAGCTTCCCTTCCTTTCTCTTTGCTTGCTTTTCCTTCCTTGTTCCAAAGCTAGAATGCTCCAAGAAAACTCTAAGTTACGAAGAGTGAGAGAGAGAGACAGAATAATGAGAGAGATCCAAACTTGAACTGACCAAGAGCTTAACACTGACTAAGCTTGAGCCAAAAGAATAAGATTGACTAAGAACCTGCCAACTGATCCTCAAAAACCATTTTATTAATGAGGCCTCTAATTTCTTCATTTTCCATTATTTTCCTTCAATTTCCTCCTCACATGCAATATGTGACCTTTAACCCTACTTTTCTCCTAATTTCCTTTATTTCATAAAAAACTGTGCCAAAAATGTCTTTTTACCTTTTAATGCCTTTGCCTTAGACTTTGCGAATTTTCCTTAGCCAAAAAACACATCCAATGATGCCCACTAGGATATCTTTGCCCAACATTCAGCTTGAAACAAGTGTCCCTTACCCATGGTCTTATTTTTACCTTTATTTACATTATTACATAGAATTTTCATGAGGGTTCTTACAATCTAAAATGGACCCACAATATAGTTTCTATATAGGTCTATCGATGCTCTAGAATGGGGAAGACATGATTGGATGACATATAAGAGGCACTTATAAATATACTAGAACTAGAAAGACTCTGGTTTTGGGTCTTAAAAACGGAATTTGAAGGTATCTAATATCAATTCATCATGATTCTACTTTATGGATTTATTAATGTATGAAAATCCACTATACATATAGAAGCATGAAAGGATCCAAAGCCTAATCCTAATGACAAAACAAGGAAGCTCAAAATCTAAAGGAAAAGAAGGGATTCAATTATATTAGAGTGATTTGATTTACATAATATATCAACTACCAAGAAGAGTAAAGAAATAATGGAGTAGGAAAGACATAATATTGAGTAGATATTTTGGGACATTATATTTTTCCTTTTCTTCCCATTTGATATAAAATAGAAACACAATCCTTCTTTTTGCTATAGTTTCCCCATATCATTATTCACAGTAAATGTTATATACAAGTTATTCCTTATGGGCCTTTGTGATGATAGTTCTAATTCTACTTAAAATAGTTAAATGCAATACTTCACAATAATTTAAAAATAAAATTGTATATTTTATTTTTCTATTCAATTATTAGAAAAAAACTAATAGAAACAAATATATGTTCATTATTGTAGAAGATAGATTAAGATTGCAAACAATTAAAATTAAAATATTCAAGACAATATACAAATAATATTCAGTTTCGTGCTTTGATTGTTCATAGAAATGCTTCAGCTTCTGGATGGCCTCCTCTAATGATCTAGGATCATCGAACTGAATCCTATCTTTGAATGCAACCTGTAATCCACTAATAAATCCTCGAATCTTAGCCTTCTCCTCCTTGAGCTAAGGCACATACCTTAGCAACTCCAAGAATCTCCTAGTGTACTCATCGTTTGTCATGATCCCATATTTAGCTCATAAACTTCTTTTGCTTTGTCATCAAAGTATCTCTATGATAGGTACATATTCTTGAACCATTGCTCAAACTCATTCCAAGTCAATTCTTCCTCATTTATACCTCTGACATTTTTCATGTCTTCCCACCAAATGTTTGTCTTTCCTTTGAGACTAAATGTAGCCACTGTAGCTTTCATGTTCTTTGAATAATCATGCAATCTAAATAACTTCTTCATGCTTAGAAACCATGCCTCTACATCTTGTGATTTCTTTACCTTTCCTTCAAAAGTAGGTGGCTATTCTTTCTCAAACTCATTTTGGAAATACCCCTTATTGCTCTTCCTATAAGAATGATATCGATGACAATCACAATGCTTATCTAAATTAAAACTATAATCATACATGTGTCATCCCCTCTCCTATCCAGAGTGTACAACAATTTTCCATCTCTGATCGTGTCATCTCTATATGATCTATGACCACCATGTAATCTACTACCATATGCCCCATTATTTTTTTCCTCTTGCTCATGGCTAATCTGAAGTTGTCCCTGTCACTACAAATCTGACAACCTTTGAAGTATGATTGCATTTACCTCTACTAACTTTTCTTGTGCCTATGATTATGTCATTATCTTCCTTACAACTCCTTATTTTTTCCTTTAAATTTCTCGTTGTAACTACCAAATTGAAAGAGTTCCCAACACCATATTTCTCTTCTGATTCATAGGGAGAGTCTTTGTAGTTAACCATCTTGCTAGCCATTTGATATTTCTTCCTACAAGGTATATCATGTCACTAAAAAAAATCACCATAAACCAACATACCATAGTATAGCTCGAGGAGGATTCCATGTCTGCAAGATCAAAAAATCAGCGTGAAACATGTATAACATAATCATGACAGCATATAGAAATATAAATCATAAGCATATGACCATACAACCATCATTCTAGCTAGGGTCTAGTCATCAATGCATGATCTCAACAACAACACACAAGACGACCTCATGCATGACACCACCATCATTACATCACTATACACTTGACCACATGCAAACATGAACATGCATAAGCGATGAATAACCATCCACACATATGCATAAACACGTATGACCAAAAATGAATGAACAATACTTGAAATCAAATCGACAAGAATGATACATGCAACCAAGCATACAATAATGTAACCAAGCATGCTAAAATGATACATGTAAGTGACATAAGTCAACATGTAACCAGTCATACACTCACTACATTGAATCTGCCAACAACAACTTCACTCCAACCATGGACAACGTCATGCAAATGCAACAAAACAATGGAATTCAAGTGTGAGAGACACACATGAAACTGACATGCATGCATAACCAACACATAGCCCATCTAGCTCGACGGGTGAACCATGCTTTGATACCACTCTGTAAAACCTTCCTCTCGCATCTACCCAAGCAATCAGCCAGTCAGGGTAAATATGTGACGAGAGGCCACTATGATATGATTTGACCTCCTAAGTCACATTAAGGAAGTGGAATCAATGGAAGCACACCATACATACATTCAACATCAGCTATAGGACCCTTAAGAACCAATCCAATACTTTAGACATATTTTCCTCAGGTCCCACTGAGCTTTGGACAACATAAGCCTCGGTCGCTCTGATGTTATAGGCATGACAACCTCTAGAAAGCCAAAGTCACTCTCATAGGCTTTCCAAACTCCAGAGACTAAATTTGTTGGTGCTATGCCAGCATCCCCGGGATTCGAGCCACTTTTTCAGACCCAAAGCCTAGGTCACTACCTAGAATTGAACCATCTCTTCAGAACAATAAAATAACATGGAAATAACAGTAGAAAAACAAATTCTTGAATGAAACCTTAACTGGACCCCTACTAGCCATGATAAGCATTTCGTCAAACATATCATGAATATATAATCTACAGGCATAAATAATAGTTCTGAGAATAGGGGTATCATACTTAACTTAAAATTGCTAAGAACCAATGATGCTTCAACACATCACTTCCATTCCATCCATTAGGTCGTAGATACATTTATCATTCAATTACAAGTAAAAACATGATGAAATCCATACACAGTTGTTGTCATAAAACAAAAACATAACCAATATAATAAAACCAGAAATACTCATGAAATTATAGCCATATAGACCACATATAATCCATAAAGATTCTCATAGAAATACAAGTTGAAATAACATTTCATTGATGACGCAAAACCAAAAACGAGATGGGACTTCCACGTTCCACCCTACTGTAGAATGGTTGAGCCAAATATCTCTTCATCCATTCACCCCCATTCCATATTCCAAGCATGAATGTGGGATCCCATCGAACACATCAATCAAAACTCATCCATGGCTTCTCGATTCCATCCACCTCAACCCATCAAATAGTTATTCCACCACCTAGTTGGACATCATGAAAATGATCATTAGATTGTTCTCCATCCATACCTTCCATGGCTTCTAGAGTGTTTTTCCAACCAAGGCTTCCAAGACTAGTAACTTAACCCACGCTTATACAGGGCTTCTAGAGCATTTGTCCAACCAGGGCTTCTAGGACTAGTAACTCAACCCACCAAGGGCTTCTTGAGCATTTGTCCAACTAGGGCTTCCAAGACTAGTAACTCAACCCAAGATGTTACAAGGCTTCCATAGCATTTCTCCAACCAGGGCTTCCAGGACTAGTAACTTAACCCAAGCTAAGGAAACATGATAACCAACCAAACAAACAATGAAAGTAAACCAAAAATCACCATGGATATCTAGGAAATGGTAAGGTTAGGCAAACCACTGTCAATATTGCCCATCCTCCATGCCAATGACAGATCACATCCAGAAACTCCACATGCATATGCCATGCATGCCAAAAATAGTGAAGGAAACATACATGCAACTCAGTACCTGCAAGAAAATATGTTGTAGTTGTTGATCCTAATGCCTTCTTGTGCTTTCCTGCTCTTCTTTTGCCTTCTTTCTCGAGGAATCGAAGTATGCCACACTGTCCAAGGGTGCTCCAAGAAAACTCAAAGTCTCCAAGAAAATATTCAAAAAAGGCTGATAATAGGTGGATCTTACCTCATTCCTCCCTTCCCGGGACTATGACTTGAGGAACAACTCCCATTCAATCGAAAAAGATAGAATTCTGATTTCTTATGAAAGTTAGGGTTTTTCTACTAATTAGGTCATCATCTTTCAGTTTTAGAGGATAGGTTGCATTTTTCATTTCCAATATCTTAAGCCTTACATTAGATTTCATGTGGTTGTCATAATAGGTTTACAGCATTCCCATGCATAAACTTGGTAAATAAATGATGCAAATTTTGTTTTCTTATATTTTTGTAAACCCTTCTTGTTTTGAGATGATTTATAGATAAATGCCAACACACATGTATATGTTGCAGGTGTTTCTACATTATAGGAAGACCTTATGTCATCAGCCACAACAAAACCATATCCACCCATGATCACTAAAAGCCACTAAGTTCTCAATTTTTGTTAAACTTGTCATGCTTATTGAGCAAATCCAACCATCATATTCTTTGGTTTGAGTTCTGTGTGAGTGTCTACCGCTCCCTTGCCTTATTTCCTCCTTACTCACCTTCCCTAAGCTCCATACCACCTCCCAAACTACTATGTATGCTTTCGGCTTGTTCCTATAGGAAAACAGGGGCTCATATAGGTGAACTAGGACATCCTGTAAGAAAAGTTGTAGTGGCTTGTTTTGAGCCCGAATTGTGAAAAAAGAATCACTAAAGCTAGGAGTAGACCCTTGCTTGCATCCCAAGCTATCTAAACCATTTCTCTCATGTCCCTTCACACTTATCTCACCTGCCATGCAACCAAGAAGGAATAGCATTCACATTTATACAAAAAGATAAAAATAAAAAATCTTTATATTCATTCATGCACACAGCAATTAAGTGCTTGTTTATATCAGATTTCATTCTTAATTTAGTTAAGACTTCACATGTGTTAAATTATAATTCTTTTGAAAGCAAGTTATATTAACAAATAGGTAGATGAGTTATGTGTTTTTAGGCATCTATTTGAGTCTTTCGTTACTGCAGTAAGTAGCATTTTAGTTCTCTATATTAGGATAAAATTCTCCCCTCCCAATTGGTAATCAAACTTCTTCTAAATCAATAAAAGGCTATTTTGAGAAGCCCTACTGGTCTGTCGCCCCAGATCAATAGTGATAAAGAGTGGACCCATTACATATATTTCTATATACAGCACTGTCATCTCCAAGTTTGTACAAGCCCCGGGTTGAGGAAGTAAAGTTGGTAGCCCAGGAGTTGCAGCGTCCTTGTTGCAATACTGGTGCTCATTACATGTGTGCATTAACAAGCACCTTCACTGAAGGAGAGCACAGCCATGATTTGATAACAATTTGTAACACCCCCTCCTCTCAGGCCTACCTAAGAAATCGACCAGCTGAGGTAACCATGCGACGAGAGAGGCTATTATAAGGGATTCAACCTCCTTGGTGACCTTAAGGAAATGGAATCGATGGAACACCTTAAAGAAACCATCCACATTAGCAACAACACACTCAAGAGGCATGTGAGTCACTCAAACATCCTATCCATGAATCCCACTGATTTTTAAATCCTTTTACCCCCTAGTCTCTCTCATGCTACAAGTAAGACAACATCCAAAAGCCAAAGTTTCTCTCACATGCCTATGTGACAACATCCCTCGACTCTTTTCAGTAGAGTTGTGTCAAGATCACTGAGATTTGAGCCACTTTTCTATCCCAGAATCCCAGCCTCTACCCAGAACTTGTTACAACCTCCAAAATCCATCAAAGACATGATGACAAAATGAAAAATAAAAAATCAACATCAGGACTAGGCCTGAGCATCCCCAATCGAGACTGATATTTTGTCAAACACTTGGCATCAATGCAACCAATAGGTCTAGGATACAAGACAGAGCATGAATGATTGAAAATACTTATGAAACATAACAAGAAGGATCACCGGCTTCTCCATTGAACAATTATATCATCAATTAGGTCTTTCATCCACCCATTTAACAATTACAAGTAAATACATGAAATAAACATGACATGAACCAGTCATTATAACCATGCTTATAACTAGCATAAAACCATTTAGATATCAAAGATATTACAACCATTCAATCCACATATAAACCAGTGCAAAAGTATGATAAATTAACTTTTATTAATCATAAGAAAATCTGGGTTCATGACTTCCCATGTTCCACTTAACGATAGACACGGCTGAACCAAATCTCTCTTTCGAGCAATCACTCCCATGCCATATTCCAAGCATGAATGTGGGATCTCATAGAACAACCAATCTAAGGACAACCAAGGGAATCTAGAGGATAAACCACCTCCATCATCACCAAACTATGATCACACCAAAATTAGTGCTCTGATCATAACCAAACCGAACTTGGAATGCCATCCATAATCCATCACAATCCTTCAGGAATTTTCCATCTCCTTGTCTCTCAATCTTTACCACAATCCAATCCCGTATCACTAGGCCCTAAAACAAGACCAGTCTCAAACGCTTTACCGCAATCCAAACCCGGATCACTAGGTCCTAACCAAGATTCTATCTCATGCATTACCATGTTTCCTACCAAAATCGGTCAAGGGATTCCTAGGCCTTTGGGAATGAAACTTGAGACCACCTCCTCCCCGGATTCCAAAATTCATTTGGAAAACCAAAGCTCAAAACTGAGATAAACATCCCAACATACCATGGCATCGGGAAGAAAGCAAGCCTAGGCTAAAAACCACTTTCATAACCCGACAAAAACATGTCATCAACAGCAACAGAACCATACACCAACATGCAACACCATGCATATCCAAACTAGCTAGGAAATTACACATGCAAAAGGTTATCTGCAAGTACTCCCAATGAAGTTGCTTGATCCTGCTTTCCTTTCCTTGATCCTAGCTTTCCTTCCTTTCCCTTTGCTTGATTTTCCTTCCTTGCTCTAAAGCTGCAGTGCTCCAACAAAACTCTAAGTGACCAAGAGTGAGAGGGAGAGAGAATAATGAGAGAGCTCCAAACTTGAACTAACCAAGAGCTTAACCCTAACTAAGAACCTGCCAACTGATCGTCAAAAGCCATTTTATTATTGAGGCCTCTAATTTCTTCATTTTACATTATTTTCCTTCAATTTCCTCCTCACATGCAACCTGTGACCTTTCACCATACTTTTCTCCTAATTTCCTTTATTTCATAAATAAATGTGCCAAAAAATGTCTTTTTACCTCTTAATGCCTTTGCCTTAGCCTTTTCAAATTTTCCTTAGCCAAAACACACATAGAGTGATTCCCACTGGGATATCTTTGCCCAACATTTAGCTTGGAATAAGTGTCCCTTACCCATGGTCTTATTTTTGCCGTTATTTACATTATTACATAGAATATTCACAAGGGTTGTTACAATCTAAAATGGACCCACAATATAGTTTCTATCTAGGTCTATTGATGCTCTAGAATGGGAAAGACATGATTTGAGGACCTATAAGAGGCACTTACAAATATACTAGAACTACAAAGACTCTAGTTTGGGGTCTTAAAAATGGAATTTGGAGGTATCTAATACCAATTCATGATGATTCACCTTTATGTATTTATTAATGTATGAAAATCAACTATACATATAGAAGCATCAAAGGATCCAAATCCTAATCCTAATGACCAAACAAGGAAGCTCAAAATCTAAAGGAAAAAAAAGATTCAATTCCTTTAGAGGGATTTGATTTCCATAATATATCAACTACCAAGAAAAGTAAAGAGATAATGGAACAACAAAGAAATAATATTAAGTAGATATTTTGAGGCATTACATTTTTCCTTTTCTTCACATTTGATCTAAAATAGAAACATGATCCTTCTTTTTGCTATAGTTTCCCATATCATTCTTCACAATAGATATTATATACAAGGTATTATTAATCGGCCTTTGTGATGATGGCTCTAATTCTACTTCAAATAGTTAAATACAATACCTCACAATAATTTAAAAATCAAATTATATATTTTATTTTTCTATTAAATTATTAGAAAAGAATTAATGGAAACAAATATATGTTCATTATTGTAAAAGATAGATTAAAATTCCAAACAATTGAAATTAAAATATTCAGGAGAATGTACAAATAGTATACAAAATGTTATTATTTTAACTAAAATGCGAGTTTATGATATTTTTGAAAAAGAGATAATATAGAAAATTACAATAAAATTTCTTAAACACTTCCCTACTTCCTTAAAAAATATCTACCTTAATATTTACAGCAATTAATTAAATCAAAATAATCCCCCTATTATTAATTAAATTTAGTTCTAATTTGTTTCATAATAAAAAAAAAAATATTAAAATCTATTTTTCCTAATTCTATTTTAAGAATCATTACATCATCTACTCGCAAATAACATCATCTAATTATAATATCTAAGTGAGATAACCTTAGTCCATGTCATCTCGCATACTTACACCATGAACAAAAAAATGACCATATAAATCATCCTGTAAGAGTTAACGGGAGCAAATCTATCGAAATCTCACTATGCATCTAACAAAATAATGAAATCCTCACCACTGTCACCTAATATCCCATACCACTTACCAAGGAAAATAATGATCACGTTTGAAAAAATTGGGATCGAAAATAAGTCAGAGCAATCATGCTTTACACACCCAAGTTGCGGCTTTCTTCGTGCTGATTCATTCAATCACAACTGAGAAGTAAATTTGGCTTATGCATTCATTCATGTCTTTTCTCAAATTTCGCTCAGCCTACGGTACAGTACTCAAGTAACTGATGGGTGATTTAGGCGAGGGACGAACGGCAGAGATTCGATATCTATTCCAAGGCCATCACAGTAGGTGGCGACAATTTTTTTAAGTGGTTTATTATATTAGAGATTGATATTATTTTTATAGAAAATGTATTATTCCTGTTTACATAAGTTGGTTATCTTTTATCTATAACTTATTGTCCGAAAATATTTTCAGGAGAAAATAGGTCCATTTCCATAAAAAAAACTCATCATCTATATTGAGATGAACCGGTTATCTTTTATCTAAAAATTACTCTTAAAAATAAACATGGCAATCTTAATGAGACTGAACTGTAGATGAAAAAATTAAGTGAGATTCCTTACCATTTGAGCTACACCCACTTAACTAGACTAGAGGCTGTCATAGTTAAATTAACATAAGAACTTATCATCAAAACATATTTTCAAGAGCAAACATGTCAATTTCCATAGAAAACTCATCATCAGTATTTAGATGAAATTTAGATGAACAGGTTATCTTTAAAACTCATCATTCGTATTCAACTTCCATAGAAAACGCATCATCTATATTTAGATAAACCAGTTATCTTTCATCTAGAAATTACTCCTAAAGAGCAAACATGTCAATCTCAATGACACTGAACCCTAAATGAAGAAGATAAAGGTGACTCATTACCACCTGAACTACACCCACTTAACTAAACTATCCGTAGAAAACTCATCACCGGTTATTTTTCATCTAGAAATTACTCCTAAAAAGCAAACATGTCAATCTCAATGAGACTAAACCCTAGGTGAAGAAAATAAACATAACTCCTTACCACCTAAGCTTCACTCACATAACTAAACTGGAGGCTGCCACAATTAAACGAGCATAAAGAAAATATATAAAACAATGGGCAGCCCAAATTCTCTTTTGCAATGATCTTCTAACCCATCCCTTCAATATCATTAAATTTAGATGAACCGGTTAGCTTTCATCTAGAAATTACTCCCCAAAAAAAAAAGTAAACATGTCTATCTCGATGAAACTGAAACTCAAATAAAAAAGATAAAAGTAACTCCAAATAAAAAGATAAGAGTAACTCCTCACCACCCTATGAGACTAAAACCCAAATAAAAAAGACAATACTAGCTCCTTACCACCCTAGCTACCCCACCTGGTTGCTGCCACAATTAAACGAACATACGGGAAAATATATAAAAAATGGGTCGCCCAAATTCTCCTCTGCAATGATCTTCCAACCCATCCCTTCAATATCATTAAATTATACTTCAACTTTGTCTCCACTGCACGTGAAGAAGCGCACCCGGCCCACTTTACTCCTCATATTCTGCAATGTAACTTATAAAGCGTGCGATTCGTTTGTGTATAACGATGCCCAGTATTGCAGTTCTTTCACAGCTACTGGCCGGCGCTATTTTTTCTGAGTCAGAATGACAGGGATGGCTGCAAGCTATTATGATGATGAGAAGAAAATGGCGATAGAGGAAATGAGGGCTCTCAGGGTGCTTGGACGAGGGGCCATGGGCACCGTGTTCATGGTCCTAAGGGAAGGCTGTGACCACCCATTTGCTCTCAAGGTCATTGTCAAGGGCGCTGATGGCAGGCGCCAAGATGAGGGTTTTAGGAAACTGAGAGCGATAGCGAGGGAGAGGGAGATACTCTCCACATTGCGACATCCATTCCTGCCATCTCTTATTGGCCAAATCGAGACAGACAAGATCGTCGGTTGGGCAGTTGAATATTGCCCAGGAGGCGATCTCTATCGTCTCAGGCAAATTCAACCGGATAAGGTGTTTTCTGAGTCTGCCATTCGGTGAGCATTTTTTGTATATATATTTAAATTTAGTTATACTGGGTTTTTATTGAAATATTACAAAATTCTAGTTCGACTGATTTGGTGAACAATCTGTTTTTCAATATATGTTCAAATTTTGCAAACATATTTTGCTTTCACTGAGTTTAATAAAAGTTTTTTTTTTCAAAGATTTTAGTTTTAGTGGTTTGGTTACAATTTGTTTTCAATATATATTCAAATTTTACAAATATATTTTGATAATGGTTTTCTTTCTTTTAAGATTTTAGATCTAGTAATTTGGTGAACAATTTGTTCTCAATATATATTTAAATTTTGCAAATATGTTTATCTGAACTCAGTATGATAATGGTTTCTAATATATTAATAGTTTCTGTTTTTGAAATATTAAAAACTCTTAGCTCGTGAACAATTAATCTCATAATTTTAACTAATATATTTTACCAATAATAATTTTTTTTAAATGTTAAAAGATCTTAAGTTGAATGGTTTGATAAACCATTCATCCGTTTTTTGTTTACTCAATATGTTTTTCCTTTCCTTTACTCAGTCTGTTTTCCTTTCCTTTACTAAGTCTGTTTCTGATTGATTGTAGTTGGGATGATGATTTCAGTTTTTATGCAGCAGAAGTGGTTTTAGCTTTGGAGCACCTTCATGGCCAAGGGATTGTTTACAGAGACCTGAAGCCGGAGAATATCCTGGTGCAGAGAAACGGGCATATAATGCTAACAGACTTCGATCTCTCTACGAGGCTTCCGCTTCCCTGCAAGCAATCATCTGTCGCTTTCTCACAAGAAAAAGGGCGATGTGATTCCCGACACCGACTGACAGTATGGCGAAGCCTAAGTTCTGTGCTCGGCTCCAAGAAAAAGAATTGCTCAGCTTCTGATGAAAGCCAAGACGGGATTTTGGTGCGGGGGAGGAGCTCCGGAAGGTCGAACTCCTTTGTTGGAACAGAAGAGTACGTAGCTCCTGAGATTGTTAATGGCAGCGGGCACGAATTTTCTGTCGATTGGTGGTCTCTTGGGATTTTATTGTACGAAATGTTGTATGGAAAAACTCCCTTCAGGGGCTCCAACAAAAAGGAGACCTTCAGCAGAATTCTGCTGATGAAGCCTCAAATTACAGGCCCCCATTCGCCTCTCCATGATCTGATCCTGAGGTTGCTGGAAAAGGACCCCCGCCGGAGATTGGGTTCCATCAACGGCTCCTCAGATGTGAAGGGCCATGTTTTCTTCGCAGGCCTGCATTGGGGTTCCATCGAGAATCTCTGCAGGCCTCCTGTTGTGCCGGACACAGAGCCTGCGGTGGCCTGCACGGATACCTGCACGTTAGCTTTGGACATGGAAAGATTTGTCGTGGGTAGTCACAGCGGATCAGAATGTGAGGAAACGAGCAGTGACTCAGAAGTAGAGGGACTGTTCTGATTTGACATTCTATATTCCCTCTGTATGTGAAAATTTGTGTAGGTACAATTGTATGTTTAGAATAATCACAAAGGCCTCCAGCTTTCGCGGTGAATCATGAGTTTCTCTGCTCGCCTGTATTGTCAATAGCACTGTTAATAATAATGATCATGAATTTCTCTGCTCGCCTCTGTTTGTCTTTTGTGTTGTAACGGAAAAAAGAACAAAAACAAAAACGTCACCCGGACCCTCCCAATGCCGGTATTTTAAAGAGGGTTCGTTTGTATAAGAAAACAATGAAAATTTTGGCATTATTTTAATAAATTTAACAGATATTTTGTAGATAAAAGTAAACAGATTTTCAAAATTTTTGATATCCTTCAAAAATGTGTTGAATTTATTTCTACGGTAAAAAAATACAATTTAAACACTTTTATTTTCAAATTAAAAATAAAAAACAAAATTAACATCTAATTAAACAACCCAACAGAGCATCTTTATATTTTTTTTCAGGAGAAAAAAAGCATGATATATTATATTGAGTCAATATAAAGTCAAAAGTACATATATGTGTAGTCCATATCTGATCGATATTTAGCAGATCACATCAGATATATAAAAGTATAACAGTTCAGATTGCATAAGCATGAGGACTATATGTGTATGCAGCTGTATATATGAGAGTCAGAATATACAAGGCCCAAAAAACGTATGAGGTGTGATAAGGAAGATAACATTACAGTGAAATGCCATCAGATCCATATATCATATACCATGATGCTAAGGTATTGTCCAGAATGGATGAAACAGGCGAAATTGAATCATTGAAGATTCGAGAATTCCGCCATTTCCATGCAGTCCAGAGAAAGATGAGAATGAGGAAACTTCGATTCCCACTTTGCCTACTCCACTAGATGAGAGCTGCACGTGAAGAGTCAAAAACAGTCAGTGGGAAAACAAAAGTGTTTGCCAATACATACCAGACACGTAGAATGGAAGGGCATTTGAAAAACATGTGTAAATTGGTCTCTTCATCTGATTCGCACATTGTACATCTGCTAGGACCATGCCAAAATCGCTTCCTGAAGTTGTCCCAAGAGAGGTTCTTGTTGTGGAAGACCAGCCACGCAAAATGGATATATTTTAGAGGACATCCGGCCTTCCAAAAAACAAACGAGAAAAGTGTATAAAAAATAAGAAATCTGTGACTGATCATATGTATATATATGTCTCTAACAAAACAAACCTAAAAAACAAAACATCTTTATATTAATTACTAATTCTCTAAATATTCCACAATTAAATAAATATTAACCCAATTAATTATTTAACTGCGCCCATATCTGTCCAATTATTACTAATTCTCTAAATATTTCACAATCAAATAAATATGAACCCAATTAATTATTTAACTGCGCCATATCTGTCCAATTATTACTAATTCTCTAAATATTCCACAATCAAATAAATATTAACCCAATTAATTATTTAACTGCGCCCATATCTGTCCCATTACGAAATACTGGGAGAATCAACCATGCACAAAAGCTCAGGGCAATTCAATAACACCCATAAAAAATAACATAATCAGTGTGTACGTGGCCGCCATCGGCCCTGGGCCCTTATTGCATCAGGTTCCTCCCCAGAAAATTCTTAAAAAACTGGGTTATTGATTTAGATTATGTTGAAATAATTTTAAGATTCGGTGGTGGAGCAACGGAGCATAGCAGTGTAGAAACAATATTTTTGTTATTTAAAAATAATTTATAAATTTAAAAAATAATTATTTAATTATTTGGTTTATAAAATTTTAATAAAAAAATAAATTAAAAGTATTTTATATGCCAATGGTGGTTATAGTTTTAATAAATATAAAAAATTGAAATTTAAAAATAAATAAATGGGAAAATCAAATAAGAAAATCACATTTTAAAGAAGATTTTATATAAATCTCTAAAAATTAGCTTCGTGAACAGCAAAATTCAAAGTTCAGTTTTTTAAAAGATTGATTTTATATTATTTTAAGTAAGTGTGCATATTTTATTTAGGAAAAAAACAGAACTTTTATTTCATAGAGAAAGTTTTACAATATTCCGAAGTAATTTCTGTTAGAGAAGAAATAAGAGAGTAAAAATATGACTATGCTCTAATTACATTAGACAAATTGAAGATCAGAAAAGCCAAGATATGTGCTATCTAAATGTAAATAAAAGTCGAAACCAACAAAAAAAATCTCAACCTTGAACCTGAATGAAAGATAAAGGGACAACGCGTACCCAAGGGGAACAAAGATATCTAAGAATGAGCCGACATTGAGTCCATCTATCAGCAATAGAAAGGAGGAGCTAAAGCTCAAAGAAACCAACCCCATGACTCTGCCCAAAGCAAAAAATTTCAAAGAACAAGAAGACAGGGCAGAGGGTGAGGCGACACTTGGATAGAGAGTGTCAGCCTTCATATTTCTTTCCCAAAAGACATGCTAAAAAGAAACAGTGGAAAAAGAGAGGATGAGTTCCTTGATCTGTATCATCGAGTTACAGAGGATAGGGACCTCAAGAGAGCATTAACCCAACGCCCGCTTAATCATTGAAAGAGAATCAGCGATGATCAAGAGATTGTCTAACCCAAGCCAAGAAGAGCACTGGAGGTCACCCCACATCGCCAGCAGCTCAGCCCTGCAACTATCTCCCCTACTTCCATACTAGAAAAACTGAAAGAATGTATGGGAATCAATGTGGAGGGTGACAACACAAGCACAAGCATTATGTGAGGAAACCCCATCAAAGGAGTAGATGGGGAAGATCCCATTCAAATCCACTAAAGAGATGATCCAGCAGGATATTGGTGGCCACTCGCCAATTCCACTTGGATCCCCACCATTGTTTCTTTCGATTTTTCAGTTTCCTTAATTGTAGCACAATTTACTATTTTTAGTAGTTTTTCGGGTCCTAAACTTCCAGAGCCGTTTTGAGGCCCTAAACGATGTTTTTTTTTGCCAATCTACCATGAGCAATTTTGTAACTAAGATAATATTTTCAGTCATAGTCCTCGGAGAGATCTTTCCAACAGGTTATCATACATGACAAACAGAGATAATATGACCAAGTCGCAACCCCGGGAAGTTGGTTGTCCAACTCACCCCACTGGGGCCCATAAACTCCTGGTGTTACATCTCCTCAGGTTAGGGTTTTAGTTGTTTAGGGTTTGCTCTTATTGTTCAATAATAAAAAAGCCCTTGAGCCTCATTGTAACGCAGTTCAGAGGCATGTAGCGCCCACATCTCTTCTTAGAGATAAGCTACCATCACCCGAGCTAGTCTTATTTCCATTCTATTTGTAAGCATATTTCAGTTTTTGATATTAATGAAATGAAGTGTTATTTCTATTGCATCTTTGTATTTATGGCTATGTTTGTAATCTGTTGTGTTCCTGTTTAAATCTGGATCAATGGTATCAGAGCGGTCTGCTCTTTCTCTGTTTTTCTTTGCATGTCCCCAACGAGGTTGGGATATAAGTAGTTAGGGATTGAACTGGTCGAACCTTTTCAAGACTAACCTCGCAAATCCTGACGGCCTCCCATGGTGGATGAAAAGAAAGATGAGGGGGCAAGAGATCCTAGCAAAATCTTGCTCGAGGAAGCCCTCAAGTGACAAAGGAACGCGATGATGGACAACTTTTCCCAAATCCTTCAGCGGGTACCCAGGGGCAACGCATCTACTTCTAGCAGCTACTCTAGAAGCGCAACACTCTTTAAGGTACAAGTTAACTTTGACATTCCCATATTTGAGGGTCAAATAGATGCATATGTTGTTTAATAATGGTTAAATATGCTAGAAGGATATTTTTCTATTCATGATTTTTCTAGCCAGGAAAAGATCACCTTTGCACTTCTCAAAGCAGCCCCCCCACGTCAAGCACTGGTGGGAAATCCACTGTGAGGAGAAGGATGAAAGTACAAACTCACTGTTTTCAGCCACACCCACTTGGAACTCGTTCCAGGATGCCATCAAGGAGCAATACTACCTTGTCAGGAGCTATGAGGATAAATACATAAAGTGGACAATGCTACGATAGGGAAGGGACCAATATGTGTCGGAGTTTACCAATGTTTTTCATACCCTTCGCATTAAGTTGGGTATCAAGGATTCTGAGAAGCATTTGGTTCTCAAGTACCACGACTACCTACACAGATACATCCAGGATGAGATGGAATTCCTGGACATCTCCTCGCTCAGCATGGCATACTGATATGCAGTTAAAATAAAGCAAAAGTTTAAATAGAAGAAGTGAGACTTTGGATCTATGAATCTGAAGCAAGGGAAGGGTGCCCCCAAACCACAGAACAAAGGACAAGGCCAAGGCAAGGCGACGCAATACAACCCAGCAAAGCCGCAAGCAAAGAACAATGCCGTGAAGCTGAAGAAGGACACGAGAAAGTGGTGTGAGTTCCCTAAGAGCTCCACTCACAACACAAGTGAGTGTTGAGCCAAGCAGTCACTAGTGGCTGAGCTAAAGGCTTCAGAATCAGAAGCATGTTACAACTCTAAGCCAAAACTAGACAAGGGGAATGACAAAGGGAAGCATATTATCGATGTAGAGCCCAACACCATTGCTGACACCATGAAGATCCAGAAGGAGGAACCTGAAGATGTGGGTAAAGGGTTCCCCGCTATAGTTCATTGTCGACAGCGGGAGCCAAAAGAACCTCATTTCGACTAAGGTCGTGAAGCAGCTGGGATTACCAACCACAACACATCCACAACCGTACACCATCAGGTGGCTTCACCAAGGACGGGATCTTCGCATGAACTAGCGGTGTTGCCTTCCATACAACATTAAGCCCTTCACGGATGAGGTATTATGTGACATTGCTCCCCTTGATGTTTGTGATGTATTATTAGGCCAACCATACTTATGTAAGCGACATGTTGTGTATGAGTCAAGGTGTCATGTTGTTATTATGATTTTGGAAAATAAGTTGTACAGGATACCGAAAGTAGCACAACTTACCACAATCCCTTTGGTTAACTCAAAAAAATGCAGTAAGCTCATTTCCAAAATCAGGAAATTTGTTTTCCTAATCATACGCCCTGAGGGAAAGAAGAAGATGGTGGCCACAACCTCTAGACAGGGCCGCTCTGCACGACAAAAACAGATGGACAAGGTCGTGGAGGAGTATGAGGGCATCTTCACCTCCCCCACAGGGGTGCCTCTGAACTGTCATGTCAAGCACTCCATCAAGCTAACCCCAGGTGTGCCACTGCCCAATTGACCAATCTATCAGTGCTCCATTCTGGAGAACGACGAAATCAAGAGGTAGATTCAGGAGCTGCTATATAAAGGTCACATCCATCTGAGTTCATCACCCTGTGGGAGCTCGATTGTGTTGGTACAGAAGAAGGATGGGACTTGGAGACTCTATATTGACTACCGGGCGCTGAACAAGATCAATGTCCAGAATAGGTACCTGATCCCACAGATTGATAACCTTCTAGACCAACTGAGGTTGGAAAAATATTTCAGCAATATTGACTTAAAGTCGAGCTATCACCAGGTACCAATCGAACCCTCCGATGTGTGGAAGATTGCCTTCAAATCCAAGGATGGCCTTTTCAAATGGTTGGTTATGCCTTCTGGGTTGACGAATGCTCCTGCAACCTTCATGAGGCTGACGAATGACATCCTGTGGCCATTCACCAACTCATTTGTAATGGTATACTTAGATGACGTCTTGATCTTCAGCTACAGTTGGGAAGAGCACCTCCACAACATTTGATAGGTTCTCCAAACACTGTGGCAACACAAGCTATGTTCCAATTTGGAGAAATGCACTTCTGGCATGACGTAGGTTTAGTATCTGGGATACATTATTGATGAAAAAGGGGTGCATGTGGATCCAAACAAGATCCAAGTCATTCACTATTGGCCAGCCCCAACCACTTTGATAGAGCTTCGTAGCTTTCTAGGTCTTTCCAATTTCTACCACAGGTTCGTGTTGGGATTATCTCATATCACTTGGCCCTTGAGTCAAGTCACAAAGGGAGGAGCGAAATCAAAATTCTTTTGTTATGAATCTCGACAGAAGGCATTCATAGAGTTGAAACATCACCTATGTTCTACACCAGTGCTCACTTTACCAGACTTGCAACAACCATTTGAGATCGAGACAGATGCCTCTGACTATGCTATTGCAGTAGTCCTTACTCAACAGGGGCATCCAGTGGCATATCACAATGAGACACTTTCAGACACAGTTCGAAAGTATCCCACTTATGAAAAAGAGATGTATTCCATTGTGTAGACTTGCCGCCAATGGAAGCATTACATTTTGGGGAAGGAAACAGTCATCCACACAGACCACCGACCCCTACAGTTCATACAAATGCAAGGGAAGTTGTAGAATAATTTCCATCAAAGGTGGTCAACATACCTACAGCAGTTCCATTTGAATATTTAGTATAAGAAGGGAATCACCAATAATGTTGTAGACTGCCTCAGCCAACCACTGATCATGGCGTTAACCATCGTGCTCAACTCCTGTGGGAACAAGACTTCTGATTGTCCACTTCTCTACAAAAGTGACTCAAAGTTCTGCCACACATACCAGATGCTCTTGGAGGGTCAGCAAGTTCCAGATTTTCACCTCCAGGATGCCTTGCTATGCCACCTAGGACACCTTTTTGTCCTTTCAAGCGAGCGAGCCAAGATTATCTGGGAAGCGTACTACAGTCAGGCCACTGAGCATTTCGGGGTCGAGAAAATAGTGGCAGTACTGTAGAAGTATTTCTACTGGTCAAATCTTCAATAAGATGTCTGGAAGTACATCAAATCATGTACTGACTGCATCATTGCCAAACCGACCATCAAGAAGCAAGGCTTCTATACTCCGCTTCCTACCCCTAGTCGACCTCGGGAATCCATCTCCATGGATTACATGTTGGGCCTTAGAAATTTCTACTAAGCATGGAAACAACTATGTTTTTGTGGTCGTCGACATATTCTCGAAGATGGCCATTATGGCAGTTTGTAAGAAGAATATCATAGCAAAAGCCACTGTTAAACTATTCTTTGAACAAGTGTGGGTACACTTTGGGATCCCACAGTCTATCATCTCAGATTGGGACAACAGGTTCCTCAATACATTTTGGTCCAGTCTCTAGTCGATGCTGGACAGCAAGCTCACTAAGTCCACAACTTTCCATCCCCAAACTCATGGCCAGATACTGGTCATCAGCAGGATGATCATACACATTCTGCTTATGTAAAACTCAAAGCATCCATGCACATGGGATGAAAGCCTTTCCTATGTCTAGCACAGCTATAATCGGGCTCTCCATAGCTCGGCTGGGCACGACCCTTTTTAGGTGGGCTTGGGATTCCAGCCACTATGTCCCATTGATGTGGCCATACCATTTGCAGCTACTCAGGCAGATTTGGCTCATTTCCAGTTGGAAGCCCATATGGAAAACAACTTCATTGAGCACATCCAACATATCCGCTAGTAGGTACTTGACATTCTGGAGAAATCAAATTCCAAGTACAAGTAGTGACATGATCAGCATCAGGTGCCACACAAGTTTTGGGTGGGCGACAAAGTCTGGTTGCATTTGAAGAAGGAATGCCTTACCGAAGTCTATCGTAAACTTAGACCACTGCAATATGTTCCTTACACCATTACCAAGGTTGTGAGCAATAACGCATTTGAGCTCAGCATTCCCCCATTTCTTGGCCTACACCCAGTGTTCAATGTGGACCACCTTTAACCATACTTCCCACCATTGCTGGACACATCAGACATTGTAGAACAACTCACACCTACAGAGTTAAATCCAAATTGCATGGAGGAAGCCACAATTGATCGGATCATTGACACGTAGATCAAGAAAACTCGCCAGCAGAAGATACAACTGTATCTAGTTGTCAAAGTAGGCCAACTTCTTCACCAAGGCAAGTGGCTTACCAGGGACCAAGTTCAACAGAAGTTTCCTCATCTCATGGAGGAACTCAATGCAATGGGGACCATTGCTTCCTAAGGGGGGAGGAATGATCTAGGTGGATATTGGTGGCCACCCGCCAATTCCACTTAGAACACCACCATTGTTTCTTTCAGTTTTTCAGTTTCCTTAATTGTAGCACAGTTTACTATTTTTAGTAGTTTTTCGGGCCTTAAACTTTCAGAGCCATTTTGAGGCCCGAAACGACATTTTTTTGGCAATTTACTGCCAACAAATTTTTCTCTAAAATTGTCTTTTTCGTCATATTCCTCGAAGAAATATCTCCATCGAGTTATCATGTGCGTCAGACGGAGATAATATGACCAAGTTGCGACCAAGGGAAGTTGGTTGTCCAACTCACCCCAACGGGGCCCATAAACTCTTAATGTTACAACTCCTCGGGTTAGGGTTTTGGTTGTTTAGGGTTTTCTCTTATTGTTCAATAATAAAAAGGCCCTTAAGCCACATTGTAGCACAATTCAAAGGCATGTAGCTGCCACATCTCTTCTCAGAGATAAGCTACCATCACCCAAGCTAGTCTTATTTCCATTCTATTTGTAAGCATATTTCAGTATTTGGTATTAATGAAATGAAGTGTTATTTCTACTGTATCTTTGTATTTATGGTGATATCTATAATTTGTGGAATTCTTGCTTAAATAGGATCAAGAGATGGATCAAGAAGAGGGTTTCGGCACCCAGGGGCCAATTTCTTGGAAGTAGGCCATGATATTCAGGGCAACATCCTTGATCACAGGGGACATGTTCTCGAAAATAAAAGCATTCTTGGCTCTCCAAATCCCCCATAGAGCATAGAGAGGGACTGATCTATAAGATTTTTCTCTGTCATACCAAAGATTAATGCATTCATGTATATAGTTCGCATCACTCAAATAGGGGACACCCAGAAGAGAGGAGACCTTATCCTAAATCTCAACAATCATAGGACAACTGAGGAATAGGTGAGTGTTGTTCTTAGAATTTTGTCAACAAAGAGAGTAAATACAAGGACCCAAAAATCCCCTCCTAAGCAAGTTCTCCCAAGTCAAGATGCGGTTGTGTATAGCTAGCTAGGAGAAGCACTTTCAAGGGCATGTTCCACGACCAAAACTAGGAGATACAGCAAGATAAGGGAAGCTCGAGAGAGGACGACATTATGTGGGCATAAGCTTCCTTGCCTGGAATTTTGTTGTTACCAATGTGACCACCCCACACCAAGTTGCGATGCCCCTTTGTAATCCTAATGCCAACCAAGCAAAGGAGGGAATGATAACATTCCCAATCTATAGACATCTCCTCCAACAATCCAATCTGCCACGCATGAGGCAAAGTATGAACAATGCCAATGGTCCAAGACCATTCCCATAAGCTAGCAAGGGAGACAAAACTCCAGGTGTTAAGAGAGGAAATTACTGAAAAAGGAAGGAGGTGATAGTCATTTAGACCTTTAATAGTGTCCAAGCAAATTTTAACTTGTATCCCATCACCTACCATCCAGCAAAGGTTGCTACAAAGCCATGGGGTGGAAATTCTAAGGATGCTCCAATTTTTTTAGGATGTGACAATCGATGGGGCCCCTACCACAATCCAATCTTCTAGGCGAGATTTACGGATATATTTGTCAAACAATATGTCCTAGCACGACCCCATATCAAAGAAGAGTCTCCACATGTTCGTAACCAATAGAACCAAGTTGAAGCTTCTACTGTCAATGATGTCCCATCCCCCATTCTTAACAAGTCTGGCATCATTGTCTACATAACCATGTACCCCCTACCTTTAACCCATGGGAGTCTTAGAATATTACTCGCATCATCTTCTTGTAAGAAGTGGGATCCAAACCACCCATTAACCAACACGTTTACTTTGGGTTTGTAACCAAGAAGTGTGGACCAACTTTTTTGTACCTAGTATTTTATTGGTCCACCATT
This sequence comes from Pinus taeda, assembly GCA_000404065.3. NCBI lineage: Eukaryota > Viridiplantae > Streptophyta > Pinopsida > Pinales > Pinaceae > Pinus > Pinus taeda. The sequence goes on along the minus strand of APFE031426155.1, from coordinate 65,397 downwards.
CATCCTTCAAAACTCCCGTCTAGCAACTCAGAGGAGTCTTTTTATAAGTCTAGCAACATTCTCCCAATATAAGTCGGCCCCCATAATCATTTTTTGCACTGCATCATGTGCTTTAATAACCTTATTTCACTTGTGTTTGTTCTTACTCATCTAGGGGACCGAGTGCTATCTTGGAACCTCCAACCTACACACTCTAGGCTTGGAGACGTGTGTACTCGAACATAGGCCAGGACTATCCTTTGATGAAGTGTTGTTTTTCACATTGTGTTTTGTATGGCAACTACCTTTGAAAGACTGTGTTTTGGTGGAATATGATTTTGCTAGCAGAACCAATCTTCACTTTCATTCTCAGTACCGATCATGACATCAACGAGCTCTTATATATCCATATCCAGATTGATGGGAAGTATATGACCCTCTATTGGATTAGGACGCATTCCTTTGTTCAATCTGTTGATGGCGGGACTGGGATTGGAGATATGTTGTAGCATGATAGGGATGTTGGAGATGTGAATCACAAATTTCATATGTGATTTAACAATGTACCAAAATAAGGCCAGTCTGCAAGGGGAAGCCTCCAATAGATGTGAGATATACCCACCAACCACCAATCGGATTAACATGTCAAACTCTCGAACCTTTAATCCACATGGAGACAGGTAGATGATTATGGTTGGTATAGAATTGTCAGTTTGTTGATTGATGCCCCATGGACCTCTAGATCCATTCTAGGGACCCCACTTGCACATGAATCGGCCAATCAACCATTAGAGAGAGGTTGATTGGCCACCCTATAGCTACTCCATAGGGATTGAGAGGCACTAATTAATTTTCCAACTACCCTTGTAAAAAATCGTGGTATATAACATTTTCAAATTTACCTCCTCTTGTATGTTGTTTAGTTTATATACATTTGTAACACATCATTTTCCATCATGTCAACAACATCTTGAGCCCAAAGATGGCATCAGAGAATCTGTAAGCGTTAATAGGCCAACTGATATTTTCAATTTGACCTACCACTACCCACTCACATTACTAGAGGCACCAACAACATCCATGATTATCCATAAAACAAGGGGAGAAACGAAACCTTATGGATAGAAGATCCAAAACAAGAGTATCTCTAGTTTATAGTGGGGGTCCGCCCCAGAGAGCTCACCTTAGAGAGGAAATATTGGCCGAAATGCAATGAATGGAGAGCAAAAAAAACCAAAACAAAGTTTTTTCTATAGAAACAACATTATAGAAAATAACATTACACTATATTATGGGATCTGAGTTTTCCAAAGATTGTATAGGCCGCCAATCTTCACCCTCGGACTCCGCTCTCTACCCCCAAGCACATTCTCCATTCTTGTGACAATAGATAGAGCTTAAACTGTTCTGCTGCCATCTCCCTGGCTCCTGTAGTATGATGCATTGTCCGCCAATCTTCACTATAGTAAAACCAAAAAAAACAAGCATATGTCTATATCAACAACGTTGCAGTATAATGAGGGTTCTGCGCTTTCCAGAGTTTGTATTGTCCATCAATATTCGCCTAGATTCTCCCCTCTCAGACTCCAAACACGCCCATTATTCTTGTATCAATATGCAAATCTTAAGTCATGGTCGGTGCCCGCTTTCTTGACTCCTGGAGAATATTTTGTTGGCAGATTTCCCTCCTCATGTTCTTGTTCCTACCGCCTAATCCCGCCAATCTTCCCTACAGTGGAAAATATAAAACCAAGGTACTGTTCTTTCCATAGATTATGTTGACCACCAATCTTTATCCACAGTCTCCCTTCTTGGTCTCCAAACACGTCTGTTTTTCCTGCGCCATTAGGCAGAACTTATGTCATGACCACCACATGCTTTCCTGGCTCCTGGAGAATATTTTTTCCACAGATTGCCTTCATGTTCTTGTTCCTACCACCTAATCCCGCCATTCTTCCCTACTGTGAAAAATATACAACCAAGGTTTTTTTCATTCCAGAGTTTGTGTTGACCCCCAATCCTCTAGTCCTCCAAACACATCCTTTGTTCCTGCACCATTAGGTAGAGCTTAAGTCATGTTTGTTGCCCTCTTTCGTGGCTCTTAGTTCCATAAGTGTGTATATATATAAAATAAAGGAAATAATATTTTTTTTAGCTATATTTAATATTTTTACTTATTAATTATTTGGTTTAATTTTCAACAAAATTATTTTCATATGCAATGGTGTGTATATTTTTAGTAATATAAAAAATTGTAGCTTAAGCTTAATTTATGTGAAAATAAAATAAGTAAATGATGTTTAAAAAAGATTTCACATGCTCTGATAGGGGTGGTTTAATTGGTGATCATGCTGATAGGGGTAGTTTAATTGGTGATCACCATGATATAAAGTACTATGTTAACAATGAGATTCAAAGTTCAAATTTATGTGGGTTAAGCCAACAAAAAAAATAGACAATAGACAGGTTGTATCAAAAGAAAAAACTTTCCACATCAAGTGTGTCGCTCACTAATATAGAGATAGCATAGATATCTTATAAATCCATCTTTTAATCCATCAAAACTATAAGAAACACGAAATGAAATTCCCTTATTTGAAATTGAGATTGAACTCATGTAGATAGTGCTATGAAGTGTAAATGTCCTTCATGCATCAGTCAGACCAAAGGGTCAAAAGTAAATTCTATTTATGGCCTTTTTTTATCTTCAGTGACTCTACATGTGCCTCTATCCAAATCTAGTCCTCTTTTTGAGAGCTGATTTGCCTCTTGTATATATGATCAAATCCACGGACATGTGTCTCTATCCATATCCAGTGCTTTTTTCCAGAGTTAATTTGTCCCTTGTATATATGATCAAATCACTATGGGTTAAGCGAAAAAAAAAGAGACAAAATGACTCTTTTCCGCGCATTTTTTCTAGTCAATTTTGTTCAAAATCTGATATATATTTTTAAAAATCATAATTTTAAGTTGTACTTTAATTGGCAAAGATCAAGTGTCTCATGGTTTTTTCAAGGCGTTGAATCGATTTATGCATTCAAAATTGTATTTTAAGCAACAAGAATTCACAATATCGTTAGAAATTGTAATATTGGATTCAGATGAAAAGTCATTTTGTTTATTAGTTACACTAGACCAAAAGTCATTTCCTCTATTAGTTACAACATGTCTATATATTTTTTTTCCAAAACAAAGAGAAAATAAAAACAAAAATAAATCTACACCTTCTATTATATAAATAAAAGAGGTTTCATATATATATATGCTAGAGCATTCTTGTGGTGTATAGCCCAATCATGAGGAATTAGATATGATTTTTTAGAAAACCTTATGATCTATTTAGAAAGAACTTCTATGCACTAATAATATGATAAAGTTTTTCATCAACAAAAAAATTTGAAAGAAAAAACTTTCAACATCAAGTCTATTAAAAAATAAATGTATCAGTTCCTTATAGGACTTGTTGACTACTTATATAGAGATAGCATATATATCTTATAAATTCATATTTTAATCCATTAAAAATATAAGAAAAACCAAACAAGTTTCCCTTCCGAAAGGAGGAAAGTATGTGCACAAAATATTTGAAATTGAACTCTTGTGGATAGTGCCATGAAGTGTCAATGTCCCTCATGCATTAGTTAGACCCAGGTGTCAAAACTAAAGTCTATTTTGTGGCCTTCTTTATCATAAGTGGATGTGCATGTGCTTATATCCTAATAGATTCCTTTTCTTTAGAGTCGGCTTGCCTCTTCATTCATGTGCTTGTATATATGTTAAAATCCCTGTGGGTTAACCCAAAAAAGAAGAAGACAAAATGGATCTTTTCTGAACACTTTTTCTTGTCAATTTTGTTCAAAATTTGTTATAGATTTTTAAAAAATATAATTTTAAATTGTTTAATTGGCGAAGAACAAGTGCCTAATGGGTTTTTTATGGTGACGAAATGATTTGTGCATTCAAAATTGTATATTAACTAATATGAAATCACAATCTCCTTAGAAATTGTAATGTCAAATTCAAGTGAAAATCCATTTATGTCTATTAGTTATACTACACCTATATATTTTTTCTTCAATTTAAAAAAAAAAACCTTTATTGCATAAATAAAAGAGGTTACATATGTATATGTCGACACATTCTTGTGGCATATAGTTCAATCATGAAGAATTACATAATATTTTTCAAAAAACCCTATGAGCTATTTGGAAACAACTTATATGCACCAATAAGATGATAAAGTGTTGTCGTCAACTTACAAAGTTTGAAAGAAAAAACTTCCCACATCAAGTGTGTCACAAAAAAATGTATAGGTCTCCTATAGGACCCATTGAATACCTATATATAGATAGAATATATATTATAAATATGTCTTTTAATCCATCAAAACTATAGGAAACACCAAAGGAAATTCCCTTCCGAAAGAAGGAAAGTATGTGCATAAAATATTTGAAATTGAAATTGAGCTCCTGTGGAGAGTGCCATTAAGTGTAAATGTATGTCACGAATTAGTTAGACCGAAGGGTAAAAAATAAATTATATTTTATGGCCTTATTTATCTTTAGTGATTTTGCATGTGCCTCTATCCAAATATAGTCCTTTTTGAAGAGGTGATTTGCCTCTTCATTCATGTGCTTGTATATAAAATCATATGAGATATGTCAAAAATTTGTGACTTTACAATTTATTTTATCCATAAGTGAATGAATAGTGAAATTTCTTACCTTTGATTTATTTTGCATCCATCGTATGACCAACTAAGAATCACCATACATATGAATGGATCTAATAATTTTTGGAGATATATAGAAGGATACTTATATGAAAAATGTAAACTTTGAAACGGGAACTATAAACTCAAAACGGGAACTCTGGCCAAAAAAACATCAAAAACAGTGCTAAAAACGAAAAGTGTGTATACTGGAATGGTGATTTTTTTTTAGGGCTAATTTTGAACATGTTTTAAAAATGGTAGTGAAAACAAAATTTTCGTGCAAAATATAGCTTGAAAACAAAAAAGTGATTATACTGGAATGATGATTTTTTTTTTAGAGTCAATCTTCAAAATTTAAAAAAAATTCTAGTAAAATGATCTAACAACATAAAAGTGTCTCATAACTTCTCATTTAACACCATATGGAAATAAAATTTTTTATTTCAAGAGATGATGCATACATCAGTTAGATAAACAGTCTTAAACAATTATTCAAAATCACTCATATTTTCTTGCATGCCATCAAAATTCACATTTTCAGATGAGTCACTGGATGCTGATGAAGATGTTCCATATTCTTCTTTTTCATCAACTAGTGCCCCATCTGAGTCCACATGCATGCCCATCATTTCAAGTTTCAAAATTCTTCTAGATCTACGACTGGTTTCAGCAGACTCCCATCTCAATACTATTCCTTCTGGTAACAACCTTTTCAGAATCTCTATCAACTTGAAGCGAAGAGTTCCACCCTTTGTTAAATTAAAGTCATAAACAAGTATGTCAACATCCTCCATTTTCAATATTTCTGTGCGAACATGATTTATATTCGTACCCTTTCTTTTTCTCTTTCCACCATTTTTTTTGTCAACTACCATCTCTGGCTTATACACACCATTGAATGGGTGTGTATTTTGGTGGCATACCAATGGTACTTCAACACTTGTAACATTCCTCATTTTCTTATAAA
>APFE031426155.1:0-39773 GCA_000404065.3 Pinus taeda | reverse complement strand
CTATGTAGTCATAAAGTTTACATGAAAATTCAAGAACAAATGGTTAGATTGTTGAATGAAGATAGTTGGGATGATGTCATACGCAACTATCGAGATTCAAGTTCTACATCAACATTAAAAGCTTTTTATCTTGCATTTAAAAAGGTATCTTGATTTACACATTTGTTTTTATTCATCCGTGTACTATTTTTAATTTATAACTTACACATATATTTGTTTATTTTATAAAAGATGAAGAAGGATGATAATGGAGCGCCAACTAGCTACAGAACCTTTATTGAAAAGATAAAGACCGAAAGACTGAGGAAGCACCGTGCTAAGAATGTTGAACTTGATCCAACTCTTACTCATTTCATTTGGAATGGGCTAGACACTGTTCAATATCAAGTAATACAAGGCAACTGTGAAGACATTGCTAAACTCATACCTAAAAGGGAGTATACCCTAGTTATTGCAGATATTCCCCATGGTTTCAATGTTCCAAATATTGACTATGATAGTGACCCTTATACTTATCAAGATTTTTGTAAACTGGTTGTGGGATTTGTAGAAGTCACGTCATCACCATTATGGAGATTTGTGACATTTCATTCAGACACACAATTGGCAATGATATTGTCAAGCTTCAAAGGGAAAACAAATTCAAGGATGTAGCTTACATGGTAAGACATTTAAAATGTATATGTGATTAATGTTGAAAAATTCATTTATGTACAAGCTGATTGAACTTTTACTATTTCATGTTACAGGCAAAAGTCAAATCTTCTTAACTGTGATGATCAAGTATTTATAAATGATTATGAGTTCATTCGTATTGATAGTTGGGCAAAAGATGATAGTTGTATGTCTATGATTTTTAATCAGGTGGACGGAAAGAGTCATAGCCAAATGCTGAGTTATGATGCTGGTGTGAGAAAATTAACATATGAAGACAAAGAAGCAAAATGAGAGATAGTTAAAATTTATCAAAAATCACAATTATTGATTAACTATCTTATAGGCATATGTTCAAATGAAGGAGATTAGGTTCTGGATTTATTTTCTGGCTCAGGTAAGTTTTATTATATAAAATTGAATTTCAATATGTTATTTTTTAAATTAATATGTCATTGTACTAATTTACTTCATTATTTCTTTTGTGCTTGATAACTAGGTACAACACTAGCATGCTGCCTTCAAAAAGGAAGAAATTGCATTGCAATTGAAAAAGATCCATTACAATGTAATTTCATTCAGTAAAGAATTAATGCTCTTCAATTTCTTCCAGATGCAATGCAAGAAATTGGGTTGAAGAAAGGGGACTTTAGTGAATCATGTGTCGTAAAAAAGGCAAAGGAACCTCAACCACCATTACATGGGATGTTTGGAAAGACATCCATTGAGAGATTGGCAGACATGAAAGATCCATTAGAAGACGAAAATGAGCAAAAGGAAGCAGAAAATATTGAGGAAGAAAACAATGATGAAACTCTACAGGACGAAGAGTTTGGATTACGTGACATCGTTGATTAAATTTAAGTTATGCTTGGAAATCAAGCTCATTTTTTGTAACTATTAAGTAGTTATACTTGCAATGTTTTGACTTTGACATTTTATGAGAAGAATATACACTCAATTAAGGTTGTTATGCATTGAATATTTGCAATATGTGATTTTCGCATTAATTTTTAAGTTAACCATTATTTTTTGAAAAAAAAGTGATTATTATTATTTTTTTGATATGAAATTCATAAAAAAAACTATTATTTAACTATTTTTGGTTAAAAATTTCGTATAAAAATTGTGATTTTCGCATGTCAATTGTAGAAAAAAATTATCAAAACATGTAGTTTTTTAATTATATTTATGTTAAAAATTTCTATTTTTATGTCAATTGTTAGAAAATATTGTTTTTTAGAAACAATTATTTCTTGTGGATTGAAAAATTAATTAACAATGTATAAATATGTAGAATATTGAAAATTCAAAATATCAACCTTCTTTTTTAAATATGCGAAACAATAAAAACCTTACTACAAAAAAAATAAAATTAAAATAAAAACAAGAAAATATGAAGAAAAAGACCACTTCAAAAATTATGAAGTGTACAAAATAATTATTTACATTTCAGACATTAGAAAAAAAAAAAGTTGAAAAAAAAACCTTTTAAAAAAAGAGTCTAGTGCAGAATTAGCACGTTTTTAAATCAGCATAAAAAAAACTACCATCATAAAACGCAATGTACATAAAAATATTTATAGTGCCAAAAACTAAGCTTTAAAAAACACGTGTGTTCTGCATAACCCCTTTTCGAAATTGAGTCACTTTTTTTCTATCTCTACAAAACGGGTAACAGTATGAGTTCCCGTTTCAAAGTTTACATTGTTTATGAAGGGAAAAAAGTTCAGTAAGGTTATTCAAAGTAGGACAAATGTTTCGAGAAAAGAGAGAGAGAATGAGAGGTTGTTAAGTGAAGTTCTCCCCCAACATGACCCATAGATGGGGAGCCCTGTGCTACACCAGCAAAGAATGCCCATGGACAGTGTGTTTATATAAAATTGGGTTAGGAGGGGCAAGCCACTAAGTGAGGATGAAGAGGGGAACATAGAAGAAACAACTAGACTCTGAGAAGAGACTTTAAGAGAATTAAGAGGTTTGTTTTCAAAAATAATTGCATTTCATTCGAGACAATGCCCCAATTGATGCACAGAAGAAAACATTTGATATTTTCAGGAAAATGGCCTGAGATCTAAGGTTTTAAGCATCAAAAGATATTATCAGCAACCCAGTCCATTGCTTAGGGACATGTGCATTTTATTTCCATCCAAACCTATTTTGTAAAAGGACATTTTATGAAGAGATGAGATATATATTCTATATCTTATTTTGAGAGAATATAGATGTTGTGGCCTTGAAAGAATTTCTTTTGTAAAATGTCCCAGGTTGGAGCCTTCCCTTTTAGCATGAGTCACATAAACAAAATTTATTTAGGAGGGTAGAAATGTTTCCATAGGATTCCCCCCCACCATGGTTGATTCTCAATATCTGGGATAAGAGATTAATAACCAAATTTGGAGCTTGGATCCCATGCGAGATTTTTTTCCATGTGAGTGGGTCTTCACTATTGTAGATGTAGACATTTGCAAATTTGAAGTCCATGACATAATTATCCCAAGAAATCATGTCCTCGCCTTCTTGTTGGATGTCAATGGCTAACATGCAAGATTAATCAATATATATCTAAGCAATACTGAACATATTTTTCTTTGTTGGGAGATATATATGTGGGTTGGGAAGATGATGCTAGTGAGGACTACCTCTCCAATGATATTTTATAATAAGGACATTCTGTGTATTACCCACCTTCCAACATAGATTATTTCCTAGAATGTGGAAATCCTTGAGGATTGCTTTCCATACTACAAAAGCATTTCGAGGAGGTTTTAGGGGAGTGCAAAGCCAATCCAATGTAGATTGGAGTCAAATGTATTTTGAATCATTATATTCATGCATATCCCATTTCCTTGAATAAGGTGTGAAGTACCTTTTATTGCCAGAGATTGAGAAAATTTTGGAAGTAGTTTGATCCCCCATTGTTATGAAACCAGCTCACAAAAAGATAGAAAAGATATATTAATGCCTTAGAAATAAGCCTCTTCAACGGGCAACCTCCTTTACATTACACAAATGAACTATTCTTAGATGATTCAAATGACGAAACCTCCTTTATATATCTAGGAGTCTAAGGGTTAACAATATAACCAAAGCCGACCTAACAATAATAATATAAAGGCACAAAAATAATAATAGTGGGATTCTATGGGGCACAATAATAACACTATGGGGATAATAGGGGCACAGAAATAACAATAAGGGATACAACGACAATAGTAATGGGCAAATCACTAGTATTATAGGGACCTAACATGCCCCTCTCCTTCAAAAAAGTGTTGTCCTCAATGCTTGAGTTGTTTTGGATGCTTCTGTATAAAATTCTCATCCTCCTATGTGGAATCTTCAACGGGTAAGTTCTTCCACTTGATGAGATACTCTGAAATTGATTGATTTTGTAGTTGTCGAGTTCTTGTTTCTTTGACTGCTTCAGGTTCCAATATGATTTTTCCTTCCTCATCAAGTTCTAGCAATATTGTTTGAACTGGAAGCTTGTCACCTATAACCTTCTTTAAGCATGAAACATGGAAAACTGGGTGCACTCGAGAAGTTACAGGAAGCTCCAATTTGTATGCCATAGTACCTATCTTTTGTAACACTTTGTATAGACCATAATACTTTGGTGATAATTTATTATCCTTCTTACCTTGCTTGAGGGACATTTGTTTATATGGTTGAAACCGTAGGAATACCCAATCACCTACACCAAAACTTCTTTTGTTGCGATGTTGATATGCCTGTTGTTTCATTCTATTCCGCGCCAAGGTGAGGTTATCCTTTAAGAGTTGGAGAACTTGTTGCTGATGCTTGATGTGATCTTCCACTGCTTGAACCTTATAATTTTCTCTTAAATATGATGGGATGGATGGTGGATGATATCCAAAAGTTCCATAAATGGGGTCATTTTTGTTGCAGTATTTAAGGAAGTGTTATACCACCATTCAGCCAGAGGCAACCATTTGACCCATTGTGTCCGTTTATTAGATACAAAGCAACGAAGATATCCTTCCAAACAATTTTTTACTATCTTAGTTTGCCCATCATATTGAGGATGATAATATGAGCTATGAGCTAACTGAGTACCAAGACAAGAAAATAATTCTCTCCAAAAATTTCTAGTGAAAATGGGATCTCTGTCGCTTACAATAATATTTGGGTTTCCATGTAGCTTTTGAATTGTTTCCATAAATGTAGTAGAAATTGTACTCGCTTTGAATAGATGAGATAATGCACAGAAGTGTGCATACTTTGTAAGTATATCAACTGCCACCATCATAACACTCTTTCCTTCGGACTTGGGTAAACCTATGATAAAATCCATTGAAACCTCCTCCTAACGTTGGCTTCGAATGGATAAAGGTTGTAATAGTCCTGGGGCCTTAATTGTTTCAACTTTATTTTGTTGGCAAACCAAACATTCTCCAACAAACTTTTGAATATCCAATTTAAGGTCATCCAAAAAAATATCCTTCTTAACCCTGTGGTAGGTTTTTAGAAATCCTGAGTGCCCTCCTAAGGGAGAGGTGTGAAATTCCCTAAGAATCTTTTTTTTGAGTTGTGAATTCTTACATAGGTATAACCGATCCTTGTACCATAACGAATAATTTTTCCAGCTAAATGTATCAGATTTACTAGGATCTTGTTGTATCTTTTGAATGAGTGCCCACACTTCCTCGTCATTCTTCCATTCATCCCTTGCTTCAGTTATCCAATCTGGTTGGATAATAGATATGGCACAAAGAAATGCTTCCACATCCTCATCCTTTCTTGAGAGTGCATCTACCACAACATTTTTCTTCCCTTTTTTGTAGATTATTTCAAAGTCATAACCCAATGTCTTTGTGACCCATTTTTGTTGGTCTTCTGAAGATAATATTTGTTCTAAAAAGTATAAGACTATCATGATCTATTTTTACCTTGAAGTGTCTTCCCATTAGGTAGGGTCACCATTTATTAAGTGCATGTAGTATTTCCAACATTTCCTTCTCATAAATACTTTTGTGTAAATACTTTCCTTTGATTGGATGACTTTTGAAAGCAATGGGTCTTTCTTCTTGCATTAAAATAGCACCAATTCCATTTCCTGAGGCATCACATTCCACAATAAAGGTTTTTCTGAAGTCTGGTGTAGCTAAGACTGGTGATTGGCACATTGCCTCTTTAAGATATTCAAAGGCCTTCGTTGCTTCTGGATTCCATGAAAATGCATCTTTCTTCAATAATGTTGTTAGAGGTGTTGCTATTCTCCTATAATTCTTAACAAACTTGCGATAATACCCTGTCAACCTGAGAAATCGTCGTAGATGCTTTATGGATGTGGGGATTTTCCATTCCTTAATGGTTTTAATTTTGCTAGGGTCTATCTTAACACCTCCATGAGATACAATATGACCCAGATATTCCACCTCTTGTACTCCAAAGAAACATTTGGATATTTTTTCAAATAATTGTTTCTCCTCCAATAGTTTGAGCACCATGTCAACATGTTGGACATGATCCTTCCAAGACTTGTTGTAGATTAGTATAATATCAAAAAATCATAACACAAATTTTCTGAGGAAGGGTTTGAAAATGGAATTCATCAAACCTTGAAATGTAGAAGGCGCATTACCAAAAATTCATAATGACCCTCATGAGTTCTAAATTCTATTTTTGGAATGTCTTCAGTCTTCATTTTGATTTGATGATATCCTGAATGAAGATCCAACTTGGTGAAGTAAATTAATCCATGCAATTCATCCAATAATTCATCAATGACAAGAATGGGAAATTTATATTTAATAGTGAGCTTGTTGAGGTCCCTATTATCTGGACACATCCGCTATGATCCATCCTTCTTGTGAACCATTACTACTGGAGCAGAGAAAGAACATTGAATAGGTTGAATTATACCAACCTTTAGCATTTCTACAACTATACATTCAATTTCACTCTTTTGGACATAGGGATATTTGTAAGGCCTAATGTTTGGAGGAACACTTCCTGGAATCAAATTAATAACATGATCACAATCACGAATAGGTGGGAGGCCTTCGGGAGTCTCAAATACCTTGGAATGATTGTCCAAGACTTTTTGGAGATGTGGAGAAATGGACGATTTCGATGTGGGAACCTCTAGTGAACATAATTGTGAAATTATGTCTTGTTTTTCTTTCTTTAGAAGCTTTGTCATTCCGTTAGAGCTAATTATCTTTCTCGATTTCCCTATGATACCCCTTAATTCAACTTTATTTCCTTCTAAAGAAAATTTCATGAAAATTTCTTGAAAATTAAAAGCTATTGTACCCAAGGATTGTAGCCATTGGACTCCTAGTACAACATCAGCACCACCCATTGGAATGGAAAGCATTGGGTTATTCAATACATATTCTACCATGGATAGCTTGATATTATGGCACTTCTATGGTTCCTCCAATTGCAACCATCACTTGACACTCTGGTGCTAGATATAGGAAGAAATTCAATTCCTTGCCTATTTTACAATGAATAAAATTATGGGTACTTCCCAAATCAATCAATACTATTACCTTTTTCTTCTTGATATGCCCTTCTATCTTGATAGTTTGAGGAGTTGTAATTCCAGCCAATGCATTACAAGATATGGTCGGATTCATTTATTATTTTTATAGGGTTTTTTCTTGGTGTATATCCTCTTCTTTTGATGTTTCTTGTTCCTTTTCTTCCTCCTCTTCACAATCTATGTAAAATAATTTCTTCTTGGCACACTTATGAATTTTAATGTGTTTGTCATCACAAATGTAACAAAGCCCTTTTTCTCTTTTTTCTTCTAATTGTTGTGGTGTCAACCTTGTAGGTTGTGGATGGCTAGGGGTGCCAACACTTCCATCTTTATGATTGTGAGTGGTAGGCTTCCTTGTTGCCATAATTTTGCTTTCCATTTTTCTTGCCAACCTGGATGCCTTCTCCAATGAAGCTGGTTCCCAAAGGCAAACCTCATGTTGGATGTTATGTTTTAAAGTCCCTACGAACACATCAATCCTATGCTCCTCTGGAATATCTTTTACCCTTACATTCAATTTTTGGAAGTCCTCAATGTGCTCCATCATTGAACCCTTTTGTTTGAGATTTATCAATTGGCTAAAAAAGTGTTTCTTTTTGTATCCTCATAATGTGCTATCATTTCATTTGTAAAAATAGCCCAAGTGACAATTTGTTTACGAGAGCAAAGCCATCGATACCATACAAACTGATTTGGTTACAAATATAAAGTTGCAATGTGTACCTTTTGTGTGTTTTGCACATTATGGAGATCGAAAAATTGCTCCATATATGTAGTAATCCATGTTCCAGGGATCCTTGCCATCAAAATTCCTCATATCGATCTTTGGAACATGGTGGTTCTTCGATCCAACATTAGAGTCTATGAAATCATGATTAACATTTATTTTGTTCTCATCGTGAGTTTCCTTTACTACCCTTTCACCATTAGAAAGAATTTCTTGTAGAAAATTTGTCAAATCTATCTTTAGATTTGTCTTCAAATCTTCCATGCCTTTCTTTAAATCATCCATCTTAGCATCCACGCCATCCATATTAGCTTACACATCATACATTTTAGCTTCCATGTCATTCATCATAGATTCTACACCTTTCTTTAAACCATCCATATTGTTTGCATGCCATATAGCTTAGCTTCTATGTCTTTCTTTAAACCATCCATCTTAGCTTCTGTTACTTTTTGTTCGAGTGAAATTTGTTGCACTTGGTCTCATAATTTTGATATATCATGTTGCATTTCTTCCTCTTCTTCATGAGTCACGCTAGAGCTTTCAAGTTGCTTACTTGGTGTTTCTAGTTTCTTTCTTCAGGGCATCAATTACCAATAATAATGCTTCACTATGTCCTTTGAATTCCTTCAAACTAATTTTTCAAACCAATCTTATGCAAAAATTTAAAAAAAACTACACACCTTTTTTCACTTTGTAGGAGCTCGATATTGAATCTGATGTATCTCTATAATTGTGGATCTCTAAGGCTTGAAATTTCTTCCTGTGGTAACTCTCTGAGTAATATTTCTAACCTTGCAATTCTAATCAAGATTGGATTCTCCAATGAAGAGTTGCACCAAATCTCCCATGATGACCTGAGTATAGACTGGTTCAGTAGAGAAACTTGTACGATGTACCGTCGGTCACTGTTTCAACCTTAGGTTTTGAAAATGATACCCAAAAACTATAGCCCATCCTCTTTTTGTAACTTCTTACGAAAATTCAATCTGATGCTCTGAGTGAATGTTATGATGATTTTCCCATGGTCACCTGTTTGGAATGTAATTCAGGGGTCTACAAAAACCCTAACTTCCTTAGATTATATCTCCTAAAATATAAGCGAGATAAGATCTAAAATTCGAGCCCGAGGTTTAGTGAGATTTCGTCTCAAGTGGAATTTTTTTTTAGCTTCTGAAACATCGCAGAAAAAAGTTATAGTGAAAATTCTACGATGACTTGTTTGGAATAGCGAAACTTTAGAATCCAAAGCTCTGATACCAAATGTTATGAAACCGACTCACAAAAAGATAGAAAAGATAGATCAACTCCTTAGAAATAAGATCTTCAAGGGGAAAATTTCCTTTACATCACACAAATGAACAATTTTTAGACGATTCAAATCACAAAACCTCCTTTCTATATATAGGAGTCTAAGGGGTCACAATATAACCAAAGTCGACCTAACAATAATAATATAAAGGCAAAAAAATAATAATAGTGGGATTCTATGGGGCACAATAATAACAATATGGGGACAATAGGGGCACAACAATAAAAATAAGGGATACAATGACAATATTAATGGGGGAATCACTAGTATTATAGGGACCTAACACCCATCCATCAATAGACTTCAAAAGAGCAATAATGTTCCAAGAAGTGAGTGGAAAGGTCTGCTTTTCCTCTGTTTTGCACCAAAGAAAAAGAGATGAGAGCAACTGAATCCTGTTTAATATCCCCTTGAGAATCTAGGATAAAAAAACCTAGTATATAGGAATGGCTTCGATAACTATTTTTGAAAGTAATAATTGCTCATCTAATGATAGCCATCTATTGCCTCAAATCTTGATTCTTTTTTCATTTTTTCTAATAGCCATGACCAATCTTGATTTAGGTAATTACATGGCTTGAGAATGAAACCAGGATATTTGAACCCTTGTCCATTTCTGTTAAAAGGGGATGATAAGATGTTCTCAATAAAGGAAAATTCACTTTTTGGGATTGCCCAACTAAAGATTGAGGACTTATGTCTATTAATTTTCATGCACATTTCTTGACTAAATAGGTACAAGAGAGACTAAAGATATATGATGTGGGGGGAGTTCCCCACAGAGAATATTAGTATATCATCAACAAATAGGAGAAGCAATAGGTAGAAGTTGTGAGATATAAAAGCATCTTTGTAATTGCTTGCTTGAATAACCTCTAATATTGGCTTATTAAGGACTTCTGCAACAAGGATAAATAGGATAGGGGAGAGGGGAAATCGATTTCAAAGGCCTTGTTCTGCATTAAAAAAATAAGAAGAAACCTAATTAATTAGGATTGCAAAGGATGGGGTGGAGATATAGTTTATGAACCATGAGAAAAAGGTACTAGAGAAACCCAAATGAATAAGGACAAGGAAAAGATGAAACCATTTGAATCTATCAAAGGCCTTTGAAGGATTAAACTTGAGAATGAGCACTTTTTGTATAGTGGTATGGATATATTGAAGGGCCTCCTGAGCCAATCCAATAGATTCATGAATATTTCTATCAGAAAAAAATCCAAATTGCTTAGTTGAGATATGACAAGAAAGGATATGCTTTAGTCATAGTGCAATAATTTGTGAATTGATCTTTTATATATGGAATTACAAGGGTAGATGGGATGAAACTGATCAAAGGAAGAAGTATTATCATATTTAGGAATGAGAGGAAGGAAGGTGGATTTGAAAGTTTCCAACATCTTACTCGATGAGCAAGAGTATTCGATAATAGAAAGAAGATCATCTACAATGAATTCCATACATTTGATATAATATTCAATAGGAAGCCAATAAGTTCTAGGGCTTTTGTCTTTTTGGAAAATATGAATAACATTTTGCAATTCCTTCTTAGAGATATCTTTAATAAGCATATCATTATCTTCCTCTTCAACAAATCTATGAAAGTGTCTAGCAATTGAGAGAATCTACTTGATCTTAACCCTTTCTTCTTGTTTGAATATGCCTTTGAAGTATGAACAACCCTTGCCTGAAATATTAGAGAAAGAAGTGGCATAAACACCAAAAGGACTTGTGATACCCCATATAGTATTTATGGTTTTTTGGTGGTTTGACATGTTATGGAAGTATTTGGAGTCATCATCCCCCACTAAGAGCTAGAGGGAACCATTATTTTTCTCATTCAAGTAGGATCTCCTTTACGTTTCTGTCAAGTGTAAATATTTGTTCTTGATGGTCTTCAGGTGCATCCATAGAGGAAAACTGATTCCAAAGAGATTGAATTTGGGATTCATTCTATATCAATCTTCTAAATGATTCCTCTCACCTTTTTAGTCCATTCACAAATAATTTCCTTGGATTTTTTGAGATTACATTGAAATTGAAGGGAAGGGGATTATGGAGTGTGAAGGGAGAAACAATACTAGTTGGATTTCATGACAGTAATAAAGGAGGGGTATTCCAACCAGGAAGAGTTTAATTTGAAGGGACTAAGAGGTTTTGTAGGGAAGGGTTCAAAGTCAATGAAAATAAGCATGTGATATGAGTTCCCCCCAACAGAGGACTACTGCTTAATTTTGAGGTTGATATCAAGAACAATCTTCAAGATCGGAAATTGATCCAATCATTTTGCAATTTTGGATGAGATTGGCCTGTTGTTTGACTAGATTGATAGGATTATTGTTGGAAGTATATTGTAGGGATTTGATTCATCCATATGAGAGACCAGGTAATCTGACACTAGGGATCTGGTCTAGTTGAGGTCCCCTAGAATGTTGAATTCCCAAAACTAAAGTTTAGGTCCCTGCCAAGAAAAACTCTGTCTAAACTGAAAAATGTTAGCCAAGAAATGGAGGACTACTAATATTTCCTATATGCATATGGTCCATGTTACCCACCATTTTGTGGGTGATATCCCTAGATTTTTTTTTGCTAGAAGATGGTCCTCAACCGATAGCCAGCAACCCCTTACAATGACCAACTAGCTCGTTGTACCTCTTCCCCACCACTTGAGCTAGCCATGTGGTCCCTCACCCATCTGTCATGATTATATGTTTGAAGGTAGGCCTCCAAAACCTAAAGGTATGCCTTTTCATTTGGTAATTGAGTATTGTAGTTTACTTATCGTGGAAACTTTTGGGCATTGATTAATGGGGGGATTCGGTAGAAAGAATGGGCTAGGTTTATGCTCTTGTCCGTTAGACCTCTTTTTGATGTTAACCTTGGACCCTAGTCCCGTGGGATCTCCTTTACTGAACTTTGGGCTTTAGGGATGGTACTTCATGTGAAACCATGATTTTGGTGACATGGGCCCACTTAGTCATCCACATGTATCACTCCCCTTCCACTCATTATAACCCCATTCACCACCCGTCCCACCTGGATCCAAATTCCTCCACTAGTTCCACATAGGTTTAGCCTTCCCCTTCCCCTTGCCCACACCTTGGGTCGGGCATGGAATGATGCCCTAAAGATTGATGGAGCTGAAAAGAAAAGTAAAAGCATAATTGGCCACATTCAATAGGAAAATGTACCACAAAATGAAAAATATTGTTGGGACAAACACATTTAGCATGTGGGAAAAAGCCAATGCATGAGCTCTACTCCATTCTCACGACCATCACCTTGGTTCATATAGTCCCTAGATGAGGCTATTTTATCATTCAAGAACCCATGATTGTCCCAGCCTCTGGTGGGAAATGAACCACCCCACCTCAAAGGGGGTATCGACTGCTATGCCTTACATATCATGCTCTTACTCCTTGAGATTTGAGCAATTAAACAAAGAAAAATCATAAAAGGGAAAAGGAAAATGAAGAAGGGTGGAAAAATTAAGGTCAAGATGACTCATGTACCATGATTTCTTCCTCCTATACATTATATACCGAAGTGTGGGCTTCCCTTGTATTAACTACCCTCATACCCCAACATGTGACCTACGGCTACTCCTTTCATTCCCTACTCCATTCATCTCTTTATCACATGCCACCACCCTTTAAAGGATCTACCTTGGATAGACTATCCCCTTTAGAAGTAGAAACCACCTAATAATATACTTGGTTAAGCTAATTTGGAGCTTGGACACATTATCACATGCCAAAGACCTCTGTGGAAGGGTATGCCATTATGAAGTCCCCACATGTTTTCCATGGTTTGTAAGCTATTTTAATAGATTTCCTTGATGACTTATTATACTAAAAGGCTAGGGGATGCATTGGATCTTATACAAGATTGCAAGTGGTCTCCATTTTGGGTTTGGTCTCCTTATACAGAGTCCTAACCCTCCAGAGGGATGAATTGGAACATGTAGTGTCTCTTTTGAGATCCATGTGCCTCCACAACATTATAAAACACTCCATGGATCCCTAGAGATGTTCATAGATTGCTCGAGATTCACCTATTGGACGAAGAATATGCACCTCATTCACCTTTGGCCATTTGGCCCCACAATTGTACCACACACATAGAAAATGACCCAGGAATTTTATGTTGATGTCGAACCACTTACACCATCATATGAGCCCTTACAAATGGTCTAAAGGCATATTCAGCTTACGTGGAGACCCATGAGGTCACTTATGTGCCCTCACACCCATTGGGAGCACCACAAGTTTATTATGTGGAGAACAAGGGGCCAACCCCTTGCCCATTATTTTCGGGAGTTTTATTCATCATTATGGAACTAATGGACTTCATCAAGCTTCCTAGAGATCCCAAAGACATGTATTATTAATCATTCGACCTCTTGAGAGGCTTGTTATTTTGTTTATGAGCTAGTTTGGTGGGCATGTCACAAAAAGTTAGTATTTGCACATTATTTTTATTTTAGGGGCTAATGTAGGGTCAAGTAGCTAAATCAAACTCCTTAGAGGTGTATAAATACAAATGATGAGAGTTCATATCTCATTATCACTTGGTTTGGATTTGTATCTCTCTTGATATTTTCATTATTCCTTCTTAGTGGACAAAATTTTGGAGCATGGATGAATTTTGATGTATGGATTGCCTTTCCTTATCTTGGAGCTTCTTGATTGGAAAGTTTATTGGTAGTTGGATATATTCTCATACCTGTAAGTAAAAATTTAATTCTATTTATTCTTTCACTTTTCCACATACACTGATGATGAGATTTTCACTATACTAAGGCTAGTTGTTGCATGCATTTACTGCAAAATTGTGAAATTATGTTTCTATATAGTATATATCTATGTATGGGCCATGTATGTTGAACAAATTCCCCTAGGGATAATTCTTTGGTTGAATTTAACTTGACAAGCCATCTTACCTTTCAAAACAAAGTGTAAAAGCATTAAGGTCGATCCCCTTTGCCCTAATGACAAGCAATGTTGTCCTTGAAGCCTCATTGACCTAGAAAGGAAGTCCATCTTCATTTTCTTCTTGACTATAATCTCCCCAAAGATTAGGAATTGGTCTACGATAAGGTGATCACACAAAGAACCATTTTTATTCACCTCTCCTTCTTTATTCTAGGTCTAGCCACATTAGGGCTCCTAGGGCATAAATTTCCCAACAAGCCAACCATAGAAAAAATTTGATATCTTGGCCTCTACTACAGTCATGTCTCTCTTAGGCCTCCTCAAAATTTGATTGAATTTTGACAGCGGGGTTGTGATATATCCCAAGCCCTAGCCTTGAGATTGGTTTTCGCTCTAAGCTTCCCTAGGCTAGTTCCTTATAGGGATCATTTTTCACCTTTGAGTGAAAATATCTTCTTTCATCTCCTTCTCCTCCTTGTTTAGGTAAAAATATATCATTGGTTTCTAAAATATTTCCTCTTGACCTAAGCTAGTTCCTCTTGGTCCCATGTGGTCCCATACCTTGTTAAAGAAAACTATTCAAAAACCACTTAGGAAACCAAGCTCAACAAGGATTTTAGGGTTTTGGAAGCTCGTTTACAATTCACACTCCTTAAAGCTATCCCTTCAATCCTCATCACCATTTCCTAGAAATCCTTGTACCTTGCTTAAGAAGTAAGCAAGTCCCATTCTTGAGCCTCCCGTAGGAAAGGGTTCCTGAGATCACTTCACATCCATGTTAGTTTATCTATCCTTCATAATTGGTTCTCTATATATAAGATCTCCTCCCATCAGTGAAAGTATATAAAGAGTGGGAAGTTTTGGTTGTAGTGACAGTGGGATTTAACTTCATCGTTGCTCTTGACCTAGCAAGTTCCCCTCTATGACCCCCTTCTAGTTTGAGCGGTAACAATCCATATACATTGATAAAACAAAAGGACATATCCAATTCAGCAAAGGTGAGATCCAAGGAAAACAATGACTTCAAAGACCAGTCAGAGTTTAGATGCATATATTTAGGGTTCCATCATGTAATTAGGCCTCTTGATCTACCCACATTATCGATAGCCAGAAAATCCCAATCAGGGAATATTCAATATAGAACACTAGTAGCTTTGTCACCTTCCAACATAGTATGTTGAAGAAAAATAACTTCAGGAGAAAATTCATCATAGAGACTTTTAAAAGCTTGTGTTTTAGAGAGGTTGATTAAACCGCCGCAATTGAGGGAGAGAACCTTCATTTAGAACCCTAAGGAGGGCCTACAACTATAAGTTCCCTTCAAATAGAAGTTTGTTTCCTAAATTGAATCTCATAATTGGCTTGACATTAGGATTTTGAAAGAAAATATTTGGAGCCTTTAGCCAAGGAGGAATGAGGAATATCCTCATATATCAATAATCCACCTCCAGGGCCTGAGGGGGGAGGGAGATGGAATACAAGGGGAGGGGAAATTGAGTGACTAGAAGAATAGAGATTGTAATGACACTAGGAGATGGGAAGGGATTGGGGAAGGGTATCAGGGGGGTGAAGGGAAACGTCCCCGATGAGGGAATGGGAAAGGGATAAAAGTGAGCAACAAGAAGGGAGAGGATGAGGGGAGGGGGAATAGGGGAAGTGAGCCCCAAAATGGGAATAAGGGGAATTAAATGAGCAACATGGTGTGA
Source organism: Pinus taeda (assembly GCA_000404065.3). Taxonomy (NCBI): domain Eukaryota; kingdom Viridiplantae; phylum Streptophyta; class Pinopsida; order Pinales; family Pinaceae; genus Pinus; species Pinus taeda. The sequence continues at coordinate 23,923 of APFE031426155.1, read as the reverse complement.
TTTAGCTAAAGTAACATCATTAAACCTCAACTGATCTTCTTCAAAATGAGAAAAACACAGGGGAGCAAAATTTTCCATCTCTTGAAGGGGGTTATCTATAGGGAAAGGAGGATTTTTTTCCATGACCTGAGCAACTACAACATCGATGGAGTGTTGAGCCTACACCTACGGATACTTTGATGAAAGGGGTACATGAGCATGAGATGAGCTTGTAGGAATTTCCTCACTCCCTGGTGGTGAACAATGCTTTTGTTCTCCTTTATCAGGCTCCAATGTAACGATTTTGGATCTAACAAGGAATATGATGAAGTAATAGAGTAAAAATCACTTTTTCAAATCCATTTCTTCGTCGTCCCTTTCCCTATTTCAAAATTCATACTTAAATGTCCATAGGCATGGTGACAAGAGCATTAAAGGGAATGCATTTGTAATAAATGTTTTGGTGGTGAATAATGAATACTAGACTGATGGATATAGACCTAAGAAGCCCTAGAGACAATTTTAGGCCTACCAAGACACATGTTGTCACCATGACTTCCATCTGTTAGTAAGAAATATTTAAATTATAGAAAAATCCTAGATAATTTTAATCCTTTCGAAAGATGCTTTTTGACCAGAAAGGAGGGAGAACTAGTAAATAGACCCAGATAGGAACGAAATCCAACATTTCATCTCTGGCATGGAAATTGTTTAACAATTTTTCCATAAGAGGGCCTAAGATCCCTAGGTCTATTTACGATGTAAGAGTATCCAAAAATGCCTCATATTCAAAGTTCTCATGAACCTAATAAAAATGGAGACATGTCGAATATCACAATGATAACTTTCCAATGCAATGTAGACAGGTGAAAATGGACTTTGTATGCAAAATTTATCACATTCTAAAGTTTTTGTGAAACATCAAAATGTTGGATAGGGCTACCAGGTGGCAACACCAGAATACACCACATGGAATGCAAATATGGAAGTACAAAAATAGGTGGAAAATTCATAGGCCAAAACGTGGTAGACCATAAAAGTTACGTGGAAAAGGTAGGTGACTGTGAAAATGACATGGATATGTTAAGTCTATAGGCTTGTTGACATGGAAGACATGTGGTAGGTCCTAGAGATGACATGCGGTACCGAAGGCATTGAGATTGCGTCAGATGGAATTTTTGTCAATATTTATATCGCATTCGCAATGAATGGGTAGGCATAGATTTACCAACTAGAGGATGTTTCAAAAATTGTTCAACAGATTGGTGTTGGTAGGACTTGAACCTCGGCATCGATAAAGGTAGGCATAATGGTGTCCATTGAGATGTGGGTTGCATTTTAATGGAATAACAATAAAATTATATCTAAAGTGGTGTTGTCAACCAAAAGGAGGGTGGCAGGGGTAAAAAATTCAACCTCTTAGCAACCAGATTAATCCACCACAAACACACAAGCAATATAAGCCTTTCGAAGTCTGCCAAATTGTATTTATGTTACTAGTGTTACGATGCCATGCGACCACCTACAACAAAATGACAACATGGAGAAATGTATCAATAATATGAGCTCTGACATGACCCATGGTTAAAGGTTATGAAAGAATATTATATATAAGTGACTACCCATGGGCTTGACCTTGAGGCCTCATGTAACCAATGTAAGCACCAACAATGTTCCAACCAATATGAGACATTCGTGCACTTTATTTGGATCGACGTACCCAAATAATTGTGATAATAGAGATTTGCAAAGGGTCAGGACCATAACAATTGTGAGTTTGACCACCCCCCCCCCCCCCCCCCCCCTCGCTCCCTTTGCCAAATGTTTTATATATCAAAAGATTTTTCCATCGCACTAGAGGTTGAAGGCATGAAATATTTTGATGAAGTTACGACTTTTGTCATGTATTTTTACTTTTACAAGTTTTTGTAAAGCGGTGGTTTTAGGATTGATTTTGGAGCATTTTTGGAGATATTGCTTATTTTGCACAATCCACTTCTTGTTCTAGAAAATGAGATCAATCTTGTTGTAAATTTTTTGAGGCTTGGTATTGATGTAATATCAATTTGGGGAACTTAATAAAAAGGGTCACTCCCTTGGAGGCAGGACCTAGAGACATAGTCCACATTTGACGAACTTCATTATCACTTTGGTGTTATTCTTGTTTCCTTCTTTTGTGTATATTTTATATTTTTATTTTAATTGCAACTTCATTAATGTCCTTTAAGCTTGATTTAAGCTTAATAATTAATTCTTAAACCTTTTTACAAACCAAGTCATTTTTAAGATCTTGAATCGAGTGGTATCATAGCGAGATTTATATTAGTTTGTGAGTGTGCATGATAAGCATGAGAAAAGACAAACGAGGTAAAGGATCACTCATAGAAGGAAATATAGAGATTGTTTCAAGAAAAGCCAAAATAATATAGATGTCCTCATCAACAAAAATAAATCCATTTAACTTTGAGACATAGTTTTTGGGATTTTTTAATGTAGTGAAGGCCATGGTAGAAGAAATGTATGAAGAATGGAAGAATCCCATAGAAGGTAGCTCATCAAGTAAATTCAAAGATGAATATTCAAAAAAGACTCCCCCTTCTTCTCCTCCTTCATGTTCTCATTCTTCTCATTCCCCTCCTCATTCTCCACCTCCATCTCCTCATTAAAATACTACTTCAAAGAAGTCATTGTTAAAGTTGGATGCCAAATTCGACTTTCCAATCTATAATGGCAAGTTCAATGTTGAAATACTTGATATTTGGATTCACCAAATGGAAGTCTATTACCAAGTATGGAAAATTTTTGAAGATGAGGTAAAAATTCAATTGGCCTCTCTTCAATTGGAACGTACTATGCTAATTGGGTTGGAAACTAGGCTTCGGGAAGGTAAGAATCTTTCGTCATGGTATGAGTTCACCTCAACTTTAAAAATGCATTTATATCCCTGAGGACATAACAAGAAAAAATTATAGAATGAAAAACTCTATGACAACATAAAGGCCAAAGTGCAAAATTTCATTGAGGAGTTTATGAAGAAAACTTTGGCTTTAAACATTCCACTATATACCCAAGATAATCTCCTTAAATACATTGGTATCTTGCATGGTTATACAAACAATATTATTTTCTTGTTAAATCCATCTAACTTGGATGTGATATGTGTGTAAGCAACCTATGATGAGGCAGGGAAACAAGGTGGTGTTCCATGGAAACCATTCAACTAAAATAAGAAAAGGAAAAGGAAAGGAGAAAATAAAGGGGGGGAATTCTATGAAAAGGGAGATGAAAGTCTTTCTTACTTTGACTGCAAAAATGTGGCGCACAAAAATGAACATTGTTGGAGATTTCATCCAGAACTTAGGCCTAGGTGGTTATGTGATTACAAGGGAAAGAAAAAGGGAGTTGTGACAATCCAACAAGATCTAGCGTCGAACTCTGGTAATGAACAAAAAACCATGGCTATGGATTTGAAAGGTATGTTGTCTTCTCATGATGGTTATAGTTCTTCTATTTCACCTCCTAATTTTGAAAGAAAGATAAATGAAAATTTTCCATATAAGCATTGTATCCAAATGTATAAAATTTGATACGTTGTTTTATATTGGTTCTCAAGCCAATCTGATATCTGAGGCAATTGTTAAGAAGAAAAAATTGGAAACAACACCACATCCTAAACATTATCTACTCAGATGGCTATGTAGCAATGCTAAGCTACAAGTAACTAACCAATGCAAGCTTAGGTTTGCTATAATGTCCAAATTTGTTTATGAGGTTGAAATATATGTGGTTCCACTATATATTTGTAGAATTGTGCTTGGAAGCCCTTATTTTGACAAGAAAATTGTTTTATTTAGAAATGAGAATTGGTATCACCTTTACAATGGCAAAGTTGAGTACATTGTCAAAGCTTGTTACATGAAAGATGATCTTGCTCTGGTAACTACAGTGTATTTAAGAGGCTCATGAATATGAGAAAAACCTTATAGCTCATGTGTGCAAATATGGATAAAGCATGTTATATGAAGCATGGAAATGAGATAGTTGCATGTAAACCTAACTATGTTTTGTTTCAAGAAACATCAACACTACAACATGAGAACTTGGTATGTGAACCTGTTAAAAATATTAGAAATGTTGTTAATTCATTTTCATTAACATCCTTGTATTCATTATTGCTGCTAATATGTATTCAATGTTCATTATTGTTACACAATTTATTGTGATAATATTGGTGTACAAAATAGGGTGGACAGATACTAGACAATGAGGGGAGGAAGTACCCTCATTTGATATCTAAGTAAAAACCTTTTGGAGCTCCAAAAGCTTCTTAGTGGGCTGGAATGATTCAGGAGGATCCAAAAATGCATCAAATTCAAATTTCTCAAAACATGATGAAAATGACACCATATTTAAGATATCGACGATACCATTCCAATGCAACTTGAATAGGCTAAAATGGAATTCATATACAAATTTTATCACATTTTGATGTTTTCATGAAATGAAAAAAAGTTGGACAAGGCTACCACATAGTAGTACTAGGAGGTGCCCCGTGGTATGCAAACATGGTAGTAAGGTTCACATGTAGACTAGTCACTGGACAACACATGGCAGGCCATACAAGTGTCATGGTAGAGGTAGGTGACTGTGCAGCTGACATGGTAGGTGACTATGTGACTAATGTGGTGCCACTGACTGTGTAGGCTTGCCAACATGGAAAACACATGGAATTCCCTTGAGATGACATGTCGTATTGAAGGCACTAATATGGAGTGTCGTGGAATTTTAGTCAATAGTTTTGTGGCATTTTTGTTGACTGGGTAGCACTACATGGATCAACCATAGGTTGCCATGTGGTAACCACCAGTTGACCAAAGAATGTTCCACAAACCATTCAACAGAATGGCTCTGGTAGGAATTGAATACTGATATCACCATATATAGTCATAAAAATGGCCATTGGGCCACAAGTTGAATTTTAGTGGTGTAACAATAAAATTATATTTAAAGTGGTGTCGTTGGCCAAAAGGAGGGTGGTGGGGATCAAACCTTCGACCCCCATCCAACTAGATTACTCTACCACCAATGTGCTAACAACATGAGCCTTTTGAACTCTGCTAAGACATATTTAGCATTCCATTGTTATATCGTCACATGATCACCTACATCAAAATAACAATGTGGAGTAAGGCACCAATGGTGTGAGCTTTGGCACAACCCACAATTAAAGGTGATGAATGAAGATTGTATATAAATGGAAACTCATTAGTTTGACCCTAGGGCCTCCCATAACCAATGTAATCATCAATAGTACGCCAACCAATATGCCACGGTCATGCACTTTGTTTGGAGTCACATACCCAAATAGTTATGATAATAGATATTTGTAAAGGGTCGAGGACCATAATGCCCACAGGTTTGACCTCAGGCCTCCCCTTTGCCAAATGTTTTATATATCAAAAGGATTTTCCATCACACCAGAGGCTGAAGGCATGAAATAATTTTCCAAGTTTAAACCTTTTATCATGTATTTTTTTGTCTCCAAGTTTTTTTAAAGAGCTGGTTTTAGGCCTAACTTTTGGAGCAGTTTTGGAGACCTTGTGACTTTGCAAAGTCTACTTCTTGTGGCATCAAAGCAGATCATTCTTGTTGTAATTTTTTGGAGGCTTGGTGTTGATGTAATATCAATTTTTGGAGCTTAATAAAAGAGGCCACTCCATTGGAGGTATGACTCAAAGATGTTGTCCACATTGGACGATGTTTGTTATCACTTAGGTGTCCTTCTTGTTTCATTCTCTTTTATATCTCCTATATTTCTTTTAATTGCAGCTTCATGATTGTCATTTAAGCTTGATTTAATTTTAATCATTTACACTTAAACATTTTTTCAAACAAAGTCACTTTTGAAATCTTGGATCAATTTTTGAGCCAAAGTTTTGGTTGTATCCTCCAAACTCGACACCTACCAACCCATCAAGCCCTTGGCAAAGAGCATGTAATTTTGTGTGTACATAAGGAGAGGTTTTAGATTGAGTTCCACCCACCTACGCAGGACCACTGTGGATATTCTCTGACTTGCAAATCGAATGATCACCACCATATATTCCATGTTTTGAATTTCATTCAATTCTCCATCCAAGTAATAACCCCTTACCATGGGTCTAGAGTATAGTCAACCAGGTCCTCATACCAATCAAGCAACATTTTAGATATTCAACTAGATCCTCATACCAATCAAGTGACATTTTGAGAATTCATGTAGATTCATGGTGTAGAGAAGCAGATAGGTTCAAGTTTTTGGCATATGGATTTCCTACAACATGAAACCCTACCTAAATGCTAAACCCTAACAAATCCATCTAAGCTTAGTTTTGAAGCTTTCAATCTCAAGTATAGAAGTAGATTGTGACTATGCATATATTGATTTAAATAATGCAAATAATTATTTCATATTCAATGGAAAGTATATACAATATTACACGTGGAGAATTTTTTCTTAAGTAAATGGTTTCTTGGATTCTTCATTTGGAGTTTCATTTGCTTTCCATAGTTTATATTATTATCCCTCCTCGGTTTTAAGTAGTGTGAAAACTCAAAAAGGCTATCTAGAGAAAGGAATTCTCAATAATATTTATTATATGTGGATGGATCACAGATGGAGAGAGTAAAGTGCGTTTAGATTTTTTTTTTGACATTGATCATAAAAAATAGTGGATAATTAACTAAGTAATGAAAATGTACACTTAATAATTACATTTATTATTTTATTAAGTTTGTATTGAAAAATGAATCAAAATTGTAGTTTTTAATGCTATATTTTGTAGCCTTGATCAATATTGGATCATTACATTGTTTTTCATTCATCTCAATGTTTTCGGAGTGGAAAAGGTGGAGGAAACAACTCACATGACTCTTTTTACCAGTGGGTCCCAGTTTGGAAAATTTGTGTCTGAAACCTTTCGGGAGCATTTTGAGGCATCAAATGAAATTCTTTTGGGGGTACAAATTTGATTCTTAGTGCAACACCTTTTTTCCCTATTCTACACTTAGAGAACTTTCCAACATCGCAAGAATCTGACATGTCATTTAGAGTTTGTATGTGAAAGTTATGCCACTTAGAAGTTTACTTTCCTCTTTTCACCACCATAATTCAAGAGGATTCCACATCAGCATGAATTATTCATGAAAAATGGGTTGGCCACATGATTATGATGTGGAAGGCTCTAGAAATGCATATATTGTAACTTTGGTTAAGAATTGAGGTATTTTAACCACTAGTAGACTATCGGGTTGTGTTATGACTAGGTCACTAGGAGGAAAATGGATTCAATTCTTTCAAGTGCATTTGTTCCATAGTTGAGCAAAAATAGCCAAGAGGGATAGGAGATAGAGAACACAGAGAGGCATTGTGCAATGTAGTAGCCCATAGGCCCTATACCCATACTTCTTTTTACTCACAAACATTTTCAATTCAGAGAAAGAGAGCAGAGTGACCTCACCTTCTAGTTGAGATTCACTACCAAAAGAGTTTCCCAAGTCCAATATTGCGTCAAATGTGCATGTTAGATTTTATTGAATTGTTCTCTATTTTCTACATAGTTTTTAACTCACATGCATGCACTGTTAACAATATTCTACATATCCATAAATAAAAAATTAAATATAACTGTAATAGTGTAGAATTTCATATTTTAAGTATAATTTTATACGATCTGTTGTAACGAACTGTCCAATGGAATATACAATATTATTTATAGATCATATTGGTATCACAGAAACTTTCTTTGGGTATATTGTGGAGATTTTCAGGGGGTCTAGATCAGTTAGTCCATAAGTCATAAAACCCTAATCATGGCCGACAAATCTATGAATAAACCTTATGATCCCGCAGAGGAGAGGTTTTTTCGGTTATAACAACAAGTCACAAATATAAATCTTAATGTAAATATACTTATGATGACCTTGAGAAATAAGATTGGGATATTTAGAGAAGATGGGGGTTCTAATGAATAGGACAAATCAGAAGGGGGATCAAGAGACCAGGAAGAAAAACATAACCAATTGAAGAAAGGTACTGAAAAAGATCAACATTGTTGGAGTGCCATGAATCATTCACATTTATAGTTCAAAATGGAAGTGAAGGCTAAGATCAAGTTGTACCATTGTGATATCAATTATATGAAGCTAAATCACAAGTTACAACAATTGGTAGTGTATTCCAGTGTCCATCACATTGAGGAAGAACAAAATATTTCATTTGCATGATTGAAGTTAAAGGGCCATGCCTTGACTTGGCGGGAAATCCACACGAATACCCTGAGGTTAGATGGAGAGCCTCCAGTGACAAAGTGGGTGGAATTAAAAACCTTCATTAAGTCACAACTTTACCCTATTCGGTATGTAGAGGCTAGTGGATTTGGTGGCACTACTTTAGGAAAAGATCATAGAAAAGCATGCAACACTACACCAAAGAGTTCAAAAAGATGGCTATAATTCTAGGTATCTCCCCAAAGAACTCGTATGTACTCCTTGAGTATTTAGGGGGTATACAATGTCATGTACGAGAGAAATTGATGTTGTTTAAGCCCAGAGCCATGGATTAGGCTTGTGTATAGTCACAATACCTAGAGAACATAGGCCTGAAGAAAGCACAATCATGTGGATCAAATTAGAAGTAGAAACAAGGTGGTTCTTAGGAGGGGAAGAAGAATAGAAAATGGGGAAAGATAGAAAGATGATAGCCATGACACACCAATGCAAATATCCCAACAACCATTGCAACTAGTGAAACATTGATGACATACATAAGAGAAGTGTTTGAAGTTGCATCTAGAGCTTAACTCGAAGAACAAAAAGAAAGACAATAAGAAGAAGAATCTCACGACCATTGATTTGAGAAACCAAGTTGAAAGCATCTTGAATGTGGATGATAAGATCATATGTACATCTGTGCAGAAGGAGGTGAATTTGAGTAGCCTTCAACAATAGGAAGAGAGAGAAATGAAAAAACTATTCCATATAAATATATAGGTTAAGGAGACCAATATTGATGCTCTATTTGACTCAAGATCATACATGAATCTCACTGCAGAAAAGTTGGTCAAGAAGTTGGGGTCAGAAGTTCATGATCATCCAAGCCCATATCTATTGGGATAGGTAAATAAGGATGAAAAGTTGAAGGCAAAAAAGTAGTGCAAAATTATATTTTCCATTAGTGTTGATTTTATTGATGAGGTAGACTCTAGATGTGGTCCCCCTTGATGTATGTGGATTCATGTTTGTGAGTCCCTACATCTACATGTGAGATTTAATAGCATGTAAAATGCATCTAGAGGGAAAACCAGTACCAGGTCGTCAAGGATGGATAAATGTTCACCATCAACACACACAAAGGAAAGTCAAAATAATTCACTAGTAAGTTCCAACCAAGCCAAGAAATTGATCAATTTAAGGAAGAATTATTTTTTATTATTTTTAAGGGAAAGAGAAATCTTTAGAAGAGTCAAAAAGAGGCAAGGCATCACTGGAGAGTCATACTACGAAATAAAAACAACAACTAGAAGAGTTCCTACAAGAATACAGGGATGTGTTTCAAGATCCTAAAGAATTACCACCTAAGAGATAAGTGAAACATGAGATCCAAATATTTTCGATCTCCCCGTTGCCATACATTGGTCTATATAGGAAGATTATTATAGAATAAAGTGAGGTGAAGAAATAGTTGCAGCAACTACTAGAACGGGGTGTCATTCGACTGAGTACATGAATATGTGGGTCACCTATCATCATTGTGCCAAAGAAGGATGGGACTTGGCATATGTGTATTGATTACATAGCATTGAACAAAATCATGCTCAAGAAAAGGTACACCTTGCCCAAGATAGATGATTTGTTGGGCTAGTTTCAAGAGGCGAAATACTTCACCAATCTAGATTTAAAGTCTGGATATCACCAAGATCAAGGTAGAGAAAAATATATCTGTAAGATTGCCTTCAAAACCAAGCATGGTTTGTATGAGTGGTTAGTCATACCATTTGGCCGATTTAATGCACTAGCTACATTTGTGAGATTAATGACTGATGTACTACACCCTATCATGGATTCATTTATCGTTTTCTACTTATATCAGATATTGGTATACAATGCTACCTGGGAGGAGCACATCTCACATTTGATGTAGGTGTTGGAGACATTAAAGAAGTGCCATCTGCTAGAAAATCTAAAGAAGTGTGAGTTTGCATAATAGTGTTTGGTGTATTTGGGGTATGTGATAGGTTGAGGAGAGATGAAGATAGATCTTGCCAAGATGAAGGCCATCATGAAATGGTCAGTGACTACTAATTTTTTTGTGGTCAAGAGTTTCATTTGGGCAGCATAGTACCTGAGGAAATTCATAGTATTGTTTTCAGTGGTAGAAACATCGCTTCATACCATAACAGCAAGTGGCAAGGGTTTCCAGTGGGGAAAGGGTCAACATAGGGATTTTGAGGAGCTCAATAAGAAGATCCGTCAAGCACTAGTTCTGTCATTACTAAAACTATAGCAACCCTTTGAAGTGTATACATATGCAATATTGTATGCTATGTGAGTGGCCTTGATGTATGTAGGAATGCTTGTATGCTACCATTTTAAAGTATTTCATGGGATAGTTCTTAACTAACCTACCTATGACAAGGAGCTATATGCCCTACTGAAAGATGTGAAGAATTGGAAGTAATATGGAAAAGGAAAAATTAATCCACACAGAACACTAGCCACTATAATACCTCCAAGATTAGAGTAAGCTACAATTGAACAAACAATACAAGTAGATGAGGTTTCTACATCAGTTTCATTTAGTGATTAAGTATAAGAAGGGAATCATAGAAAGTTGGTTGAAATGCCTTCAAGGTCACCCAAACCAAAGACCATATCTTTTTGAACTCTTGTGCACATGGAGCAATTCACCCATGATTCCTATAGAGAGGTATATTCAAATAATGATGACTTCAAGGAGGTATTTCAGCAGTTCCAAAGTCGGAGTCACGTGCATGATGGAGACACCATCATTGACTACCATCTCTAATATGGGTTACTCTACATGTTGGATAAGCTATATTTCCCCAAAGCTGAGTGTTTGTATTTGATTAGAGAGGATCACACCTCAATGTTGCAAGGAAATTTGGTGTAGGGAAGACGATGACCAACTTGCAAAGGTATGTGTATTGACCCAAGATGCAAGAATCGATATCTAGGTTCAAAGAGGATGCATGTTTTTGTACTGACAAGCATAATGATATGAAATAGGGTCTATATCATCCCTTAATTGTACCCACTCATCCTTGGGAGAGAATTTTCATGAAATTTGTGGGAGGGACCTGACTACTTATTCGTGGTAGTTGACAGGTTCAGTAAGATGTGTGTTCTAATGCCCTATAAGAAGACCATAAGCAGGAAAGAAGTAGAAAAATTGTTCTCTGGATAAGTCTTGGTGCACTTTGGGATGCCAAGGAGAATCCTTTTAGAGAGGGAAACAATATTTCTCAGTGCATTCTAGACTACCTTGTGGGAGAAGATGGACACGAAATTGAAGGGATCAATAACATTCCATCCATAGCTAGATGGGAAAAAAGAAGTATTCAACAAGAATTTGATGCAGCTTCTGAGGGATACAATGAGAAGCATCCAAAGTATGTATATATATTATATCTATAATATATATATATATACTATATATATATATATATATATATAATATATATATATATATATATAGATATCTATATATCATTCTTACAACAAAGAAGTCCACACTTCTATAGGAAAGTCCCCATTCGAAACTTGATTTGGATATTTTCCACCTTCACATTTGGGCATTACATGTGGGAAGAAAAGAGGTGCAAGGGAAGCTATTACAGGAGATGCCTTGAGGGTTGATTTTTTTTTGAAAAGATCAGGAAGATCCATATAAAGGTACAAGATACACTATAGAAATCATGAGAAAAATATAAGGCTCATCGTGATCAACATAGAACAAAGAAATCATTAAATGTGGGAGATAGAGTATAGCTATAGTTGAACAAGGAAACGATACAAGGGAATGGTAAGAAAATCAAATCTCTAAGGTTTGGTCCCTTCAAGGTACCAACAAAGGTGGGTGACAATTCATATTAACTCAATTTACCACCATACATGTGCATTTACTCAATTGTTGATGTAGACAATTTCAAACTCTATGAGCCTCCCATGCTAGATCAGGAAGAGGAACAAGTCCTACATTTTGTAGAGGATTTGGCACCAAATTCTTAGGAAAAATTGACATAAGATACATTTTTGTAGAAGATTTCTATAACTATAGGTTAGTGGTAGCATGACCTGTGACAGGTTGGGTTGAAAGGACAACCTCTAGATAATGCTAAATGGTACACCAGAGAAAAGTCTGTGGCAAAATTTCCTCATCTCATTCAGTAGAATATTTTGGGGACCAAAGTCCTATTAAAATGGGGAGGTGTGATCTAGATTAGATCGTTGTATTTTTTTCATCCATCTCAATGCTTTTAGAGTGGAAAAAGTGGATTAATTAACTCACAAGACCCTTTTTACTTGTGGGACATAGTTTGGAAAATTATGTTTGAAACCTTCCAAGAGAATTTTGAGGTATCAAACGATGTTATTTGGGGGTAAAAATTTTCTGCTTTAATGGAGCACATTTTTTCTTATTATACAGACGTAGACCTTTCCAACAATTCAATAATCACATCAACTAGAGTTTGTATGCAAAATATATGCCACTCAGAAGTTGACCTTCTTGTTTCCAACATCATAATTTGAGAGGATGTCAAGCCAGCCACCATTATTCTTAGGAAATGGGGCTATCCATGTGATTATGATGTATAAGACTCTAAAAGAGTCTATATTGTAACTCTGATTAAGAGTTGAGGTAGTCAAACCTAACCATTATTGGTTTATCGAGCTGTGTTTTAATTGAGCCACTAGGAGGAAAAGGGGTTCCACTATTTTGAGTGCATTTGTTCCATAGTTGAGAAGAAATAGGTATGAGGGATAGGAGATAAAGAACAAAAAGAGGATTTGTGAAGTGTAGTAGCCAAAGGCCACATGCCATACTTCTTTGTACTCGCAAACACTTTCTATTGAGAGAAAGTGAGCAAACTCAAATAGTGTGTCGAATGTGTGTGTGAGCTTTAATTTCATTGTTCTCTATTTTTTGTATAATTTTTAACTCGCTTGCATGCACTATTAATAATATAAAAAAAATCGAGAAATAAAAAAATAAATAAAACTGTAATAGTGTAGAATTTCATATTTTAAATATAATTTTATCAGATCTGTTGTGACGAATTGTCCAATGGAATATCCACGACGATTTATGGATAAATCCTTGGAAGGCCTTCTACATTATTTTAGTGCCTTGACAAGTAGAAGATATTTTATTTCCTGTTTGTTGGCTTGGAATCTTAACATGTAGATGATATTCGATTTCCTCTTTAAGTGCTTTCTTCGTCAAGAAGGTGTTTTTATGATTTCCTTTCTACAGTGAACTTAGAAAAAGTACAATAATTAATTTATTATGGAAAATTAGGCCAAGTTGCCAAGGATAAATAGTAAAAATATTTTAATGACTTACATATGACCTCAACTATTGATCTCAAGTGAGCCTTAGGATTTAATCGTCGCCATTTATCAGTTAAGAGATGAGGATTAGGGATTTTCACTTAAAGAACTTATAAAATAAGCCTAAGGGAGAGGTTTAGACACATAATAGTTTGATCTTATCAAGAGAAACAAGCTTGATTAGATCAAATAGAAGTGACAACAATTATAGCAAGGAATTTAATTAGGAGAGATTTCAGAGAAGTTGAAGCTAGGAAAGAGAGAGGTCAAGTTAGCTAAAGAGGAGGGACGAATTATTGGAGGAAGGCCGAAATATCTAGAGGTGGATTTTATAAAATGTGCAAAGGAAATATGAGAGAAAAGAGAGGAGACAAATTGCTGGTGAGGGAGGCTAAATGCTCTAGCGGTCAAGTTTCTTAAGTAGTGTTGATTTCCTTAAGGCTAAGTTTTCCTAGTGGGGTTAAGTTCTAGGTTCCCAACAATTGTACTTTTTTTTGTATTATTTGTGGGTCTAGACTAAAATTTTAACAAGAAATTTAATATAAAGGAAAATTTCATTTGGAACAAATTTTCTATTGTAATGTGATTTATTTCTCCATTTTATTCCCACTACATTTTATTTTCGAAGTTAATATATTAGTGATTTTTTATCAACAATTTAATAAATATTTGACATAATATTTTCTATTTTTTAGTAAATTGTTCAAGTAGATTAAATCAAATATAATATAAAATAGTTTAATATGGTATAGAAGCTATACAAAATCTGTGGGGGGGTATGATATATCACAAGGATTTAGAGAAACAAATTATTTTTTGCATCAGAATTCTATTTTGCAATGAGGGTTTTCGGGTTAAAGTTGATATGATAATATGGTATCATCAAGTCTAAGGTGTGAAGATAGGTAGAAAGGGTTTATAAATTTTAGTCCATGGAAGGACAGAGTCATCGTGGTTTTAATGGTAAATGGTTTGTGCAAAATTGCAAGCCAAGAGATTCAAGTTCCTTAGTATGCTACCTAAGCTACTAAGCATAATATAAAAGATATAAGATCTAGGCACATAATTATGGATGTTGTTAAGGATCACATAATATCTCACATAAAAAATAAGGATTCAACCTAAAAAATGTGGATGGCCTTGATAAAGTTGTACTAGAGTAACAAACAAGATAGAAAGATGGTCTTAAGGAAAAAGTTGAATAACATTAAGATGAACAGATCTAAGACTATGGCCTCATACATCATAATGATTCAATAGGTTCATGATGAACTTTAATCTATTGGGGAAGAGGTGGATGAGATGGATATTATCAAAGTAGCATTGAAATGGTGTATGAAGAAATGAACTACATTTTTTATAGCTATCCTAGCTAGAGATAAGCTTCTAGATTGGGTCAGTTTGTGGGACAATTTCACCCAAAAGGATATTTGAGAGGAATCCATAATTGGTGGATAGCACAAAGGTGGATATGAGGAGAACCTTTGTCTTATTGGGTAAGAAAAGAAGTCCAAGGGTAAAACCAAGCATAACAATAGTGAAGGAGCATGTTCACATGGGAAGAAAAACATGAGCAAATTCAAGCATTTCTTATAAGTTTTTCTATTATGCTCGAAATTGTCCAAAAATAAGAAAGGAAATGGGAAGATAGAAAAAGTTGCATCTAAATATATGGATGAGTTGGAAAAAAAATGGATAAGGAATTTACTCTAGTATCTTATCTTTCTGGAACCATTACAAGAGTGGTGTGGTTTGTGGATAGTGTAACATTTCATCACATGATGGGATATCTTAACATCTTCACCAATAAGGCCAATGAGCATAAATATCTACATGTGGAGCTTGGTGACAACACCAGGTATGTAGTGGAGGGAATTGGAAGCATACATTTCTAGCTAGACTTAAGGAGTCTTATGGAATTAATGGAGTTAATGAATGTACCTAGGTTAAAAAATAAGTTTCTCTCATTTTGGCCATGGAAGGAAGAGGGATTGAGGTCATTTTCATGGGAGGTAAGGTAGTTGTCAGGCCTAAAGGGATTGATCCTAGCATGAGGTGAGTTATAGGAAATAGAGAGAGTAACTTGTATCTATTGAGAGGATAACCAGTGGAATCCCTAGTACATAGTAGTGATAACTAGAATGAGATTTGGCACAAGAGGATGCGACATCTGTATTGTAGGGATCTATCACTTTTACGGGAGATGGTCACTAGTTTTTTGGAGTTAAATATATAGAATAATGGTGTCTATAAGGGATGTGCACTTGGAAAGCAGACCAAGAAAACATTTTCTACCAGTGAGAGTAGGTCTAAGAGTGTGTTGGATTTGGTGCATTCTGACATCTATGGTCTCCTGTTAGTGAATTCTATCTTAGGGATCAATTGTTTTATGATATTCATAGATGACTATTCTAGGAGGACACAATTTTACTTCCTGGAGGACAAGGATGAGGCTTGTATTAAGTTTCAAGAGTTCAAATATATCGTGGAAAACCAGTCTGGGAAGAATATCAAGGTCCTAAGATCAAACAATGGGGAGGATTATAACTCCAACAAGTTTAGGATTTATATAAAGAAGTAAGAAAAAAGAAAGAACTTGATATTTATATAAAATCCGTAAAAAAATTGGAGTGGTAGAGAGGAAGAGTATGAGTATATTCGAAGCATCCAAGGACATGATACATCATTACGATATTCCTATTTTCACGTGGGAAAAAATAAGTAATACATTTGTATACTTGTAAAATAGGAGTCATTACAACAAAGTTAAAGGCATGAATCGTAAGAAGGATTTATAGGAGTAAGACTAGAGGTGAGTCATATGTGCATATTTAGTAGTCTAGTGTACGTACACATTCCTTCAAAGGAGAGGACTAAACTATATCCTTTATAAGAGGGCCATTTTTTTTTATATATATTGATAATTCAAAAGCCTACAGGGTCTATATTCTAGGAAAAAGGAAGTTAGTTGTTGAGAATGATGTCAGATTGAAGGAGGGTAGGACCCTTACGAGGTCACATGGGGTAGATACAACAATGGAAAAGGATCAAAAGTGAGAGGCTCTAAAGGTTGAGTAGGGACCAACAATACCAGTAGTAGGGCCACAAACTTCATATCAAGAGGAAGGGTGAGAGGTTACTTGAAGCTCTTTCAGGAGGACACCAAGTGATCTTAATCTTAAGGGCTAAGATCAAGGAGCCATGAAGGTAGAGAGAAGAGGAGAGTGAGCATACATATTTAACCCGAAACCATTATTAGAAAAAACATTGAAAAAAAACGCATGATAATTACCTAACAACATATGAAATACAACTCATTCTTTATTAAATGGAGAAAATCTTTCCACTACATTGTGGTAAACAAATCTTCCCTTTTACAGGGTGAGGCCCATTATTTTTAGTATTTTCAGTGCCTTCTTGATTTACAATATCATGGTTAAATACCATGGGTGGATACTATAGGTGGGTGCCACTTTCCATTCAAACTAATCCTCTCCCCGTATGAAGCAATGGTCCTCATTCTCTAAAGTTCCCTCCTGAGAAGCTTTTGTTGAATATGATAAAATGAAGAGAAGGGTTTTGTGTGGTTGATCCCTAATCATGGGTTTGTGGATGACTGAAAACTGATTGTTGTTAAAGAAAATGGTTTTGTGTAGTTGATTGATAATCATGGATTTTTGGATGACACATAACCATGATGAAGGAATGTCCAAGGATAGTGTTACCTTATAATTCTTGTGGGATAACTATGATACTTACAATCTATGACCTAGAAAATGGACTTTGATGACAATGGTTTTGTGTGATTAACACATAATCATTGGTTTGTGGGTGATCCATAACCATGAAAAATGAAGATCTGAGGATAGAGATACCCTATAATGCTTGTGGGCCAACTGTGATACTAATAGTGAATGGCCTAGAAAATGGACTTAAAGATATGTTTCTTGCCAGTATACCAAGATATGGTGGAAATATGGTGGCCTATATATAGGATTATCTTTGAAAATTCTCACTATCCATTGATATATTGTAAATATTTCCTCCAACTACTTAAGTATTTTTATTTCCATTATTGTGATTCAATAGGAGAATGATTCAAATGAATGTGAAATTCCATTAACTTCTAAGCCTGATGCCTCACAAGAACCATGTACCTTCTCCATAGAATATCCATTATTTCCATTTCCATAAAAAAAATATGATGAATTCTTGTCAAACTTCTAATCCTTAATTGATGCTTTTGTCTTTTCTATAGAATCACCAATGGGAAATTTATTCATGGCTTGACCATCCTTTATCTTCAAGTAGTTACACATTACCAAACCACAAAGAGAAATAACATATCTAATGATGTTGAGGCCTCTGATTATCGACTCTAGGAATGTTATTGTTGAAAGAGAAATCAATATCCAATCCTTTAAAACACTAGCCACCTTAATAGTAATTTCTCTAGTTATACCAATTATGAGAAAAATGGAGAAGCTTAGTGCTAATTCACAAAGAGAATTTGACAAAAGAAATCCAAAAATTAAACTACAACTGTTGAACATCCATTGTTGGGTTCTCCAACAAATAACAAGGGACAAAACTAAATAGGAAACTGCAAGGCACTATGTAATATGAACTAGTGATTGGATTTAAGTTCAACCCCTTAGACTTGAGTTAATACCAAGCAAAGAGCTTCAAAAAATACGTTTGTAAACTGGTAAACCATTCCAACTATGTTGAAATGAATCTCTCCATATAAATAAAGTTGCAACTTCAATCTAGGCTTTAAGCATTTGAATGAAGGTCACTGAAATATGAAGATATGAAATATTTCCAAACCAGGGACTTGATGAAAAGAAAATATTGAATGGAAGAACACAAGTTGCTTATATTGCAAATGTCACCTTCACAACAACAACACACCCATCATCAAGGATGGCTTTGTAAGCAAACCCAAATCTCCCCTTCTCTAATATCTTGGTCAATTCCCTTAGATGATACCCCAAATTAAACTTATTTTTCCTATCAAAGAACAAAATCTTACTCCTTTCCATCTCTAGCATTTGTGCGCCACCAATGAAATATGACTCTTCTTCTATGTTTTGGTACCTCATTAATTCCAAGTCAAAATCCTCTTCTATCCATTCCTCATGAACCACACATTTTACCCATCTTGAAAAATCGATGTCCTCATCATTGAGGGAGGCTTGGCTGGGATACTTGCTTGTGAGAATCTCCTAGAGTAGAAAACCAAAGATGTAGACAATGAATTTATGTGCAACCTTGTGAGTTTCTATGACCTCCAAGGCTATATTACCAAAGATTCAATTTTTTGTTGCTACAACACTAAATAATGGAAGAAGGTTGAACTCTAAGATGTAACCATCCAAATGTGATGTTAAAAGAATGTTATATGAATGTATGTTTCCATGGGTGAATTTTCCTCTTCCTTCTCTGTGGATGTGGGAAATTACCCTTACAACAACCAAAGCATTGCATCATAGTGTCGCAATCTAAAGGAGTATGAATAGAGCCCCTGATTCCATGCAAAAGGGTTGATAAGCTGACGATGGTAATATAGTAATAGGTGAGAAGTTTCTCCTCTTTGGAGTCGTATAAGGCTCTCAAGGACACCAAATTCATGCGGCAATATTTCTCACTAGTTCTATCTATTGTTCTATATCCCTCCTATTAGCAGGCATGGATTTTAAGCATTTGAATATAATAGTAACCACATCTTCCAACACTTCCTTGTACGTCATCACAATGATTCCTTTCCCAAGAACATCTGCAAAAACAAAAAGAATATCTTCCACAAAAAAATTATGTTGGATTCCCTTGAAGAATATGAGTTGATGTGCTCCATCTCCTACGGAGTCCCCATGTATTCCTCATTATAAGGTTCGCCCTTCTCAACCATGGCCCACTCGTTTTTCTGAGGATTCCTTGTTGCACTCTCATCCCTATGTTTTCAAAGGAGAATAAAAGAATGCATGTTAGTAATAAGAATAGCATAACAACGAAACCCACAATGATAACCATGACCATACTAGTGCTTAGCGTCAATTTCTTGGACCCCCAGAGAAAACTGGAGGCCGAAATTGGGAACTTCTCTAGGAGCTAGTGGGGGCCTTCATCACAAAATTAATCATTGGAAACATTTAAGTCCCACAAGAATTTGAGATCCCACAATGACCCTAACAAATTGTTGTTCTGCATTCACAAAGTTACCAACCATGTGAGTTTCCACATCCCTAATGGAATCAATCTCCAAAGATTATTTTCTGAAGCGTCAAGCCTCACCAAGCACTTGAGTTGAATGCTCATCAAGAATCAAACCCAAGTTGTCGTTGGAAGCCGAGTAGAGAAACATTAGATTGAAGTAATTTAACAATGAGTCCAAGTTGTCATTGAGTCAATTTCCCAGAAGATCAAGAACCTAGAGTTGGTCAAATGAAAAAAGAGGATTGATGGGCTTTGCAGTGCATGGGAGGGATTCCCTTGTATTCATATTGAGAAAGCCTTATATAGACTTAACTAGTCACCTCACACATGGTACTATAGGATTGATGTGTATCTACTTGGATTGGGCTTCACAACAAGTGAGATAGACTCTAACTTGTACTATGTACTTATTGATGGTGAGAAACTTAGCTTGGTACTGTATGTTGAAAATCCACTTTTTGATAGGATTGGAGAAGCTCATAGGGATGTGTAAGGAGGACCTTTCTTTAGATCTCAAGATGAATGAAATTGGTTTAATGCCTTAATTCTTAGAATTAGAGGTGTGGTTGTAGAGAAGAGAGATCTTCCTTGGGTAGGGAAAGTTCGTAGTTGACATTCTAAGGACATTTAGGATGGAAGATTACAAGAAAATGCCTACACATATGATCACCAACTTGAAGAAGGTATGTGCTTCTAAGTGTGAGTTGATGGATCACACCTTGTACAACTAGTTGATTAGGTCCTTGATGTATCTAGTCAACACAAGGCCATATATTTTTTTTGTTGTGAACAGACTCAACTAATTCATGGTGGAGCCGTGGAAAGTTCATTAGGTGAAAATGAAGTATGTGCTCAGGTATCTTCATGGTACAATCGAGTATGGGATTAAATATTTCAGAGTTGGTGGATGAAGTTGTAGGATTACACATATTTAGATTGGGAAGGGAACGCAATAGACAAGAAGAGTACTTCAAGTTATTATTTTATCTTGGAATCAACTATGATCTCATGCTATATCAAGAAGTAGAACTCAGTGGCGCTCAACTCAGTAGAGGATGACTACATGGAAGTGAGTCTAGTGATTTTCAAGGTCATATGGCTTTGCTAGATACTCACAAAATTATTTGGTCTTGAGACGAGGCCACTATAATTCACTGTGACAATCACAATTGCATTAAGCTCTCTTAGAATCAAGTTTTCATGATAGGTCCAAGTATATAGATATCATATACCACTTCATAAAAGAGGTCTAATTATTGCAATGTTTCTAAGAACTGAATTACTTGAGGTTGAATTTTCCTAGTGAGGTCGAGTTCTAGGTTCTTGTAGTTGTACTTTTTGTATATTCTCTATGGGTTTGGGTCCTTTTTTTTGGAGAAATTTAATATGAAGGAATATTGTAGTAAGTACAAATTTACTCTTGTGGTATGATCCATTTCTCCATTTTATTTATATTTTATTTTCTAAATTAATACACCAATATGTTTATTATATTAACAATTTCATAAATATTTGAGATAAATAATTTCTAATTTTTAAATAAGTTGTTAAAGTAAATTCAATTCAAATCTAATATAAAAAAATTAAAATTTAAAGATGTAGTGTGAACTCTAATAAATCTAAATCCAAGTTTACTTCAAATATTTTGGAAGAGATAATAAAAAGGGAAAATATAGTAAAATGAAGGATAAACATATCATTTAATAATATACTCTACAAACTTATGTAATTGAGTTTCACACATGAATAATTTTTAAATAGTACTATTAAATACTTTTATGAAGTCATTAGTAAAATTAACGTGAAAGAAAAGGAATATCTATCTATATATACGTTGTAAGACGTTTTTCCTGGGAAGAACTCTCTCAGCTGCCATTTTGTACTATTGTGCACCTTAAATCTAATGTTAGACAATTGAAAATTTTTTCCACTATTAGATGCTGATTTAATTGTCAATTGAATCTTGATTTGTGTAACCATTTACTTTGTTGATCTATATTATAAACCATGAACAATAATATAACATACCATATTGTAGGTAGTTCACTTACCTTTCCCTCATTCTGTTCTCCTCAACTTGCATAGTGCTCTTGTGGTTTACGGGACAATTGATTTGCTTCGTGGAGCAAGTACGAGTAATTCACAGAGTATGTTTGTGTTGAGAAGAGACCATAGTTAATTGCTGCTATTTCACGTGTATGCATTGAAATTTGAAAGAAATCAAGGAGAGACTAGGGAAAAAGTGAGGTCGAAGGAAGGAACGAATGAGAATCATGAAGGTGGTTGGTCTGGTGACGGGGGTAAAGATAGTTGCTATGCAATGATACGATGCACTGACTATGGTGGCCGCGAGGTTAGCTTTCCACTGTAAAAAAAAAATTGTTATTATTATCACTATGGTCTTTTAAAAATATTAGATGTGACTGATGTGGTTGAGGATACTTCTGTTGCTTATTATGCTTTCAAACACAATTTCTGGGTTGAGTGAGTTGAGCTTAATGTCACTTGTGTGTTATTTCTGGATAGTGACACTGGCCAATATGCTGCCCTTGGAGGATTCAGTGGACGAGTTAGACAAGTACATGTTCCAAACTGTAAGTACCTGTTAATACCAAAAACATTACCGGTGCTTTTACTTTGCATCTTTTTCATAATGGCAGTTATAAGTGAGATTTGATTTTGGTGATGTATCATTTGAGATGCTCATGCCTTTGATATCCATTCAAGTAACAAAAATTATGGCATTATTTATAATATATTTCCCGCCCAGGGTAGACACAAAAGCTGCAGAATGATAATTATTTATAATATATTTCTCATCCATGGTAGACATAAATGGTGTAGCATGTCGAACAGCAAAATTGCAACAAATTTTATTTATAGATTTTTTTTAATTCTAATGAGAATTTATAAAGAATTCGTAACTTCGAAAGATATCTCATTGTTATACGAGATACAATTATTTCATAAATGCCACAAATGTGCCAACTACATGTCTCTGAAAACTTGAACCTACAAAGATGGAGAAACGAATTATTCATAAAACCAATCATGCTAAAATCCTTAAACCGGTTCATAAAATTTTTGAGCAAGACTTAAGAAATTCATAATTTTTTTGAGAAAAACTTAAGACATTATTTACTCTGGAATATAATCATAATATACTTGCAACACTAGTTGTAGAGTCAATGCAGACAACACCTCTGGGTTTGAGTATGAACATGAACAATCACATCGAGATATTTTTTTTATTTTCATCGGTTTACATTGACTAAGACTATTATCCAATTATATCAAGTTTAATATCATAAACATGCAAGCTTAACAAGGCTTTGCTCCTTGCAGCCATTGTGAAAGAATTTATGTTTTATCAATCGAAGAATCAACCATAATTTGGAACTTGATGCCATTTATTTTAGAGTATGTAGCGCTTGAAAGAAATTATTTTAGCAAACTATAACGAAGCAGGGAAATTGCATGGTTTAAAGGGTATGCATGATCACAAACTATAGTAATGGTGAAATAGAAATTTGACATACGAACACAAACACATTAGAATTTGGAAGATATCATTTATGGAATCTACTTTGTGTCTAATAAAATCCATGTTATAATGGGCAAGTAATCATAATATACTTAGAATCAATCCAGCTCAGCCCCAAAATAACTGGAGTTTGATGGTCAAACTCTGGGAAACATGAAAAACTTGGTGAGAGCTAAGAATGATGTCAAAGAAAAGAAATATACGTCATTTTGATCATCAAAGATTGTTTTTTTCTAAGAGAGGACTCTCAAGAAAGACACATGGATTTACATGCTAGAATTTCATATTGACGTATTTAATGCCATTAATTTTACATGCCTTTATGTCCATCTTAATGTCTATGAGGTAGAATTAATTAAGAGATTTTTTTCTTAAATCTTTTATAAAAGTTGAGGTATTTTTTTGGTTATTTTATTTCTTTAGCTTTATGCCTAGCTCTTTTCGAGTGTTTCCTAGACTCGAGTTATATTCTTGACATTCGGTTTTGCTAAGTCATTTTTGTTAGATTTACTTTGTGGGTTTTCCTAATTACTTTAAACCCTAACCAAGATCTACTCCTTTGTAAGAAATTGA
>APFE031426152.1:40117-173625 GCA_000404065.3 Pinus taeda | reverse complement strand
TTGGTACATCAATTTCCCGAGGTCGTAACTTTGGCATACGATCTCCGTTTGACGCGTATGATAGCTCATTAGAAAGATATATTCGAGCACTATCATTGTTGGAACGGGAAACATAGGTCCATTCCACGAACCCAAGTTGCCCCTGGATTCCCAAAAAACGTCGTTTAGGGCCTCAAAACGGCTCTAGAAGTTCAGGACCCAAAAAACTGCTAAAAATAGTAAGTTGTGCTACAATTATGGAAACTGAAAAACTAAAAGAGACAGTTGCGGGGGTCCAAATGGGATAGGTGGGTGGCCACCAACATCCACCTGGATCACTAGTACATCAACTAGTACAACATCTAAGGGGGTTGTAGCTCCCTTCCAGGAGAAGATGGAGAATGAGAGAAGGTTGTAGCCTTCTGCAAGTAGAAGCCTGCATACTGGTATAAGACTGCACCAGTACAAAAATATTGTAAAAAGAAGTTTCTTATAGAAAGAAGATAGAGATGAATTGCAGTACGTGGTTTTCACCCACATTGGGTTTCCACCTTTTATATTGTGTTCTTGTGTGTGATTGTCTACTTTGTTTTTACTATACCTGGTTACTGTTATATAGTTCTGATGCATAGATCAAAGATCAACATCTGATGAATTAACTAAATACGCTAGTTTCCTTAACTACAGTTGTGTATATATGCAAGTTTCATTAATTGAAGTAGCATATACAAATTTGATTGTGAAAATAAATATTATTGACTTTCTAATACGGATTCACCCCCCCTCTCAGTATTATTTCCAACAATTGGTATCATAGTAGGTCCTTCAAAAGAATCTTGATCACTTGAAGGAAGATCTATCATCGGGAGTAACTACGAAAGAGAGGCATCCATTAGACCACCAATCTTTGATGGGAGCAACATCGTCTATTGGAAGGTAAGAACCACAACCTATCTTCAATCTCTTGGAACAAATGTTTGGGAAATCATGGAGGGAGGATACACATTTCCATCAGTAGTACCTACAGATATGGTAGGTAAAAAGCAATATGAAACAAATGCTAAGGTTGTCAATACTCTATTAGGGAGTCTATCACAATCAAAATTTGTCAAGGTTATGCAACTCAAAACTGCCAAAGAAATATGGGACAAGATCATTCTAAGCTATGAAGGAGATGATAATGTAAAACGTGCAAAACTACAATCTCTCAGAATTCAATATGAAACTCTCAAAATGCACAATGATGAAAGTATAGCTACGTATTTCTTATGTATAGATGAGATTGTTAATCGCATGAAAAACTTGGGTGAAGAGATAAAAGAAGTTACTTCAGTTGAAAAGGTTTTAAGATCCTTGTCTTCTAATTTTGAATCAAAAGTTTCTGCCATAGAAGAAAAGTAGGATCTTCAGAGTATTACTATGTCACAGCTGCATGAAATCCTAACTACTTTCGAAATGAGAAAAGGCGGTCCATCAGATATGAGAGAAGCCGCATTCAAAGCTTCAAGAAGATGAGAACTCAATGAATTAGGACATGCATTAGAAGGAGAGGAAGAATCAAACTTTGTCAAGGACCTTCAACGGGGTTCTAGAAGATTTAGAGGTAAACTACCTTTCAAATGTTTTTCTTGTGTAAGAGTCAGTCATTATGCTACCAAATGTCCTCACAAATATAAGCTTGATAAAGGTAAGGAACCAGCAAAATGGAATAGAAAACAAAGTGTAAATAAGAAGAGCTACTATACGCATGAAGATAGCGATGGTTTATCAAATAGTGATGAAGGTGAAAATAGTAATTATTATACACTTATGATGGCTTTGAAGATGATGATTTCTTGGATGCTTTAGATGAAGATGGTCTTTATGAAGAAATTTCTAAACTTAAAATTTGTTTATAGGAAAAGAATATGATTATAGATACTTAGACATTCCAACTTGCTGAAAGGGAAAAACACAATGAAAAATTAGAATGTGAAATTATGGGTGTAATGAAATATATTGAGAAAACAAAAGCTCTCAATCTCAGATTTGCTAAAGGATCAGAAAATTGATATGAAATTATCAAAGTGCAGCGTTCTCCTCTATTAAAGACAGGTCTTGGATATACTGAAGAAGCATCTCAAACATAGAAGCCATCAACCTCCGAAAGCTATCTTGATGCAGCAAGGAGAAGTGAACAATTTGACAATCGTCAGCAAAGGCATAAAGCAGATCACAAGGTAAATCGGGTTCAATCTACTTCAAGGATGAACAAAAGCTATGACCAACCACAGGTAAATCATACTCAATCTGTTTTAAGAAAGAATCACTAGGACAGTAGATTCAATAATCGCAGGAACTACTTTAATGGCCAATGCTTTTCATGTCATAACTTTGGACACAAAACTGCTCAACGTGTTACTTACAAGACCGTCACGACTAGAGAAGCACGAAATGAAAGGAATGTAACTAGGATCATCAAAAGGACCTACAATAACTTTTCTCCTCTTGAAAATGAAATATAATTCTCTATCTGTAACAACTTCGGTCATGTAGATTTTGAATGTAGGAGCAAGTTTCAACAAACATCTCAGAAGGAGAAAACTTCATTGGGTTCCAAAACATGGAGAAAGATAGAACCACAAACAGAAATATGTGGTATAGCCTTGTATGAAAAAGGACAATAAAATCAATGGTATATTGATAGTGGATGCTTGAAACACATAACAGGGGATAAAGAAAAAATTCAGCCATATAGGGCCTTAGAAAAGGAAAAGAAGGTCCCATTTGGAAATGACACTCCTACTATCATAAAAGGCAAAGGTTTTGTTCTCTTAAAAGAAAAGTTTAAAGCTGGGAATGTTATGTATGTTGATGGTCTTAAGCATAACCTATTGATTGTCAGTCAAATGTGTGATCAAGGAAATGAATTAGTATTTCGATCAAATGGATGTGTTGTTCCTAAGCTTGATACATGAGAAACAGTGATCAAAGGCATAAGAGCTCCAAATAATTTATACATACTCAAGGGAGGACAAAAATAGTTCTATTGAAGAAAAAACGATGAACAATGGCTATGGCACAGGGGATTGGGGCATCTAAACTTCCCTCAAATAAGGAAAGCATGCAAATTCCAGGTTGTTTGTGATCTTCCTAACATCAGAATTCCAGAAGATACAATATGCAAATCATGTCAATTTGGTAAGCAAGCCAGAGCACATTTCCCAGGAAAGGAAGGATCATCTAGCAAGCCTCTTGAACTTGTTCATATTGATTTATGCGGTCCTTCAAGGAAAAAGTCTCGTGGAGAAGAATACTTTATATTGTTCATTGACGATTTTTCCAGAATGTATTGGATAGGACTTCTAAAGCACAAAGATGAAGCATTTGAAAAGTTGAAAGCCTTCAAAGCTTTGGTTGAAAATGAATCAGAACACAAAATCAAGTGCCTCATATCTGATCGAGGAGGGGAATTTACCTTAGATGAATTCTTCGACTTTTGTGAAGAACATGGAATAAAAAGAGAATTTTACACCATGAGGACTTCTCAGCAAAATGGAGTGGTAGAAAGGATGAACATAATTGTTCAACAAATGGCTCATGCCATGGTAGATGAGTCTAGAACTCCTGAAACCTTCTGGGGTGAAGTTACATTTGCTGTCATCACTATTCTCAACAAAACAAATGTTTGGGTAAACAACACTCAAACTCCACATGAACTCTGGTATGGT
Source organism: Pinus taeda (assembly GCA_000404065.3). Taxonomy (NCBI): domain Eukaryota; kingdom Viridiplantae; phylum Streptophyta; class Pinopsida; order Pinales; family Pinaceae; genus Pinus; species Pinus taeda. Next base: position 169,936 of record APFE031426152.1, on the reverse strand, counting down.
AAGACTCCTACTATAGAATACTTCAAAGTTTTTGGAGGTATATGTTACTTTAAAAGGACTAATGAAAAACTTGGTAAGTTTGAAGCTAGAGTAGATGAAGGCATTCTCCTTGGTTACTCTTCCCGAAGTAAAGGATACAAGTGTTAGAATAAAAGACTAGGGAAAATTGTTGAAAGTATTGATGTTGTGGTTGTTGAAGTAGGTGAAAATCCAAATCAGGTAAAAAGTAAAGAGTGAGAAGAAGATGGGGATTATCTTTCCACATCAAATCAGGCTAATGCTAAAGAAGAAGAAACCAATGAAGCACCAGAAGAGCAGATAATGACAGAAGAAAAGACTCCATCTAGATACGTTCAGAAAAATCATCCAGAGACTCAAATTTTGGGATAGAAAGAGGCAGGTGTGCAGACAAGAAGAACTATTACAAAAGCTTCTAGCTATCTAGCATTGCTTTCCTCTATTGAACCTCAAAATGTAAATGAAGCATGCAAAGATGAATGTTGGGTCAAGGCCATGAATGAAGAACTCGAGCAAATTAAAAAGAATAATACTTGGGAATTAGTTCCTAGACCTCATGATAAGAATATCATAGGAACTAAATGGATATTCAAAAACAAGCTGAATGAAAATGGATAAGTTATTAGAAACAAGGTCAGACTTGTTTGTAAAGGATATGCTCAACAAGAAGGTATAGATTTTGAAGAAACTTTTGCACTTATTGCTAGACTTGAAGCCATAATGATGTTTCTTGCTCTTTTTAGTTTTCAGAAATTCAAAGTATACCAAATGGATGTAAAATTTGCCTTCCTTAATGGAGACTTAGAAGAAGAAAATTTCTTTTTTGAACAACCAGAAGGATTCATTCTTGGAAATGATGCAAAACTTGTATGTAGACTCAGAAAGACTCTTTATGGTTTAAAACAGGCTCCAAGGGTCTGGTATTACCGTCTTGACAAATATCTCCACTTACAGGGTTTTTCAAAGGGGTCAGCAGATAGCAATCTATATACAAAGATTGACACTGGTAAATTGCTAATAATTGTTGTTTATGTTGATGATATCATCTTTGGTAGCAATGAAGAATCCATGACTCAGAATTTTGCTTCAGTAATGCAACAAGAATTTGAAATGTGTCCTTGCTTGGTGAGCTTACCTATTTTCTTGGTCTACAAGTTCAACACAATAAAGATGTTATTTTTCTTTCACAAACCCAATATCTCAAATAGATCTTGAAAAATTATGGCATGGAAGATTTTAAACCAGTATTTACCCCAATGGTAGCAGGATGCAGTCTCAGCTCAAATGATGAATCAACAGCGGTACATCCACCAATTTACAGATCCATGATTGGCAGTCTGCTTTATCTAACAGGTACCCGACCTGACATCATGCATGCAGTAGGAATAGTTGGAAGATTCCAAGCAAATCCACAGGAATCACACCTTCAGGCAGTCAAAAGGATTTTCAAATATCTTCAAGGAACATAGAACTTTGGTTTATGGTATCCTAGAGATATAGTTCTTACTCTTCATGCATATACAAATGCAGATTGGGCAGGAAGTGTTGATGACAGAAAAAGCACTAGTGGTGGTGCATTCTATATGGGTTCCAGGTTAGTGTCTTGGTTCAGCAAGAAACAAAATTCAATTGCATTATCTACAGTTGAAGCAGAATACGTGGCTGTTGCATCTTGCTGCACACAACTAATTTGGATGATGCAAACCTTGCAAGACATTCATATCACATGTACTCCACCCATCTCCATCCTATGTGATAATACAAGTGCCATCAGTATTTCAAAGAATCTAGTCATGCACTCCGAGACCAAGCACATACCCATCAAAATATCATTTTCTACGTGAACAAGTGCTTGAACAAAAGGTCACATTGGAGTATGTTCCCTCCAAAGAACATGTTGCTGATATATTCACTAAATCACTGCCCAAAGAGACATTTGAATATCTCAAACAAAAGCTGGGAGTAGTTGCTGCATCATCTTGCTGTTAAATCCTATTTTTCAGAGAAAGGTTGTTATATGCGAGTTTCATGAAGTGTAGTTGCGTACATATGCAGATTTCTGTGGGCACAGTCGCGTATATGTGGGTTTGAAGAAAAGCAATAGGCTAGACTAAAAAAAAAGGGTTTGCTATGGTTCTGTCAATTATCTGCTTTGTTTGATGATGGTTACAATCTGCTGATAACATGTGGAAATATATTGGTCCTCATAAAGTTGTTGATAACTTGATGTATATCTGATTGATGATGATGTTTTGATATCTCTTTCTGACATATGCAGTGATCAGATTTGACAGTGAACAGGTGGAACAGGTTCAGGGGGAGAACATGCTATGCTTCTAATAAAGCATTGTTGGCATTATGTTTAGAAGTCTTTGGTACCTAATCAATGGTGATAAGTTCTTACTTTCTGATGATAGGATGATACTCACATACGTTGATTGTCATGGTTGATGATGTGGGATGTTCCCTAGTGATGATATAATGAAGGTTCTTGTGGAAAGATAATGCAGTTCTTGATAATGATGTGTATGGTGTTTCACATACATATGATATGATGTGAATGATTTTGAGCGACCGCTTGGAGTTATGACATATGCTTAGTTGATTCATGGAAGGTTATGATAAGGGAACGAAGCAAGTTGATCTTGATGAGATCAAGAGGATGAGTTGATATATGTCGACATACTTTGACTCAGGTTGATGATATTTTGGGAACTAATGATGGACGTATACAGGGTGCTAGTCTAGATGCTGTTGACAGATGTTGCTGATGGTGCAGATCATATGATAGTTGCTGACGACTAACATGGTCTTGTCTTAGATATTTGGTCTCTGTTATATATGTCATGCATATCATTTAATGTAAAGGTCATGAAACGACCTAATTTGTAACCCCACTATGTATGGGATGGATGATGTAATTGTTTTTTTGTTTTTATCATGTATCAACAATTGGTATATCCTCACTTGGTCGGGTGGATGAGTCAAATTTGGTATATCCCCACTTGGTTGGGAGATGGATGTACGTATGAGTCATTAGTGACAAGAAGGTCTGTATTCTTTAGAAAATCTTTTTGCAGACTTTGCTTGTGCTCGGGGGGAGCATGGACTCGATCATGGGAGCTCAATCAGTACACTTCAGCATATCAGAGAATTTAGCATTTATTTAGGGGGAGCATGACCCTTTGCCCTTGATGTCAAAGGGGGAGAGTGACTTGGTGTTGTTGTTGCCATCAAGTCCAAAGGGGGAGATTGTTGGCATTATGATAAAGGTGTTGTTCTTGATTGCAACTCACTCAGATGAAAGATCACAGTACAACAGGTTAACAACAAAGAATTGTAGATCAGGCTACATAGAATGAAGAAAGAGAGGTATACGCAGGTTCACCTTGACCAAGCTGCATATAGACGTAGGTTGATTGTATACAAGTCACGTATACGCACACACACACTTTCACAGAAGCAAAAGTGCGTATATGTTGGAAAAATAAGCTTTTGGTTCATGGTATTTTGTCCAAGGTATTTTGACACATGGTTTTGGTTCGAGGTATTGACCATAGGTATTTGGTCCAAGGTATTGGTCCTAAGTGGTTTTGGTCCATGTTATTGAGAAAGGCCTAAAACTATAAAAGGAGGAGAAGATCGTTAGGCCAAGGGTGCAAGTATCGAATATTTGATGAAGTGTGAGATCTAGTCTGCAGGTTATTGGGTTATGGTGCATTGCTGGATCTGAACCAAGGATGAACCTTAGTGGATGATGAGGGATTGGATCTAATGATGGATCGGGATCTTAAGGCGTAAAATGAACTATCATTATGCGTTTTGCTCATGTATATTCTAGATCTGAATACTAACACATATATTATTCTGTAAATGTTATGATCTGGGTTTAATTGAAGTTTGGTATAGCTGTAAAATTATGAATTAACATTTACAAATGTATACGCTGGTTGGCTTTGACAAAAGCGCGTAGACACGCTGGTTAGACATAGGGAAGTAGCATATACCTTGTGAAGAATGTTTCAGTTGTTTTGTTTGCTATTACAGAGATCTGGGTTCTGTTCTGGTGACTGTATTTTGGTGTATTCTGAATGATCAGATTTAGGAGTTTCAGTGATTGGTTTATGTACTTGATGATTGTATTGCAGCTATGATGTTGTTGATGGGTCCAATATGAAAATTAGATGAAACGTGGCTTTCAGATTATGGTGTTGTGTTCCAAGAGTATCCAGTCTGAAAATTTATGAAACGTGGTCCTTGGTAGAAGAGTGGAGTTTCCTGTAGGGTGGCACTTACGTACTAGTAAGCATATTGGCTAGTACAAGAGTTAGGGGGTTGTAGCTCCCTTCCAGTAGTAGCTAAAAACGAGAGAAGGTTGCAACCTTCTGCAGCTAGAAGTCTGCGTACTGGTATAAGTCTGCACTCGTACAAAATTGTAAACAAATTTTTCTCAATATTAAAAGAAGACAGAGATGACAACAACAGGTGGTTTTTACCCACATTGGGTTTCCACCTTATATCTTGGTGTTCATGTGTGATGCTTATGTGTAATGTTTTATTCTGCTTTTACTGCACTATCTAATTAATATTTGACATACTGGTTAAAGTTCAATGCGCGATAAGTTGGGTAAATCAAAAGTTATCTGCATATACGCTGGTTGCTTTAATAACAGTCATGTATACACACTGATTCACTTAGCTAAAGTAGCATATACAAATCTGTTTATGGAAATGAAATATTATTGATTTATAAATACTGATTCACCCCCCATTTCAGTATTATTTCCAACAGTAACAAGTTGGAACACAGAGCCTATGAGTGTCCAGAAAACGTAGGAACAAATCACAGAAATGTAATTGTTGCTTAGACTGAAGAGGAAGTAGAAAAGGTGCCAGAAGAAGAAAATTTACCAGAGAAAGGGGAATCTTTGGTAGTTAACAAAGTTTTGTTAAAGCCAGCAAAGGAAGTTGTTGAACCAGCACAGAAAAAGACTTTGTTCAAGATTGTGTGCAAGGTTCAAGGAAAATGCTGTCAAATAGTAATTGGTAGTGGTAGCACTGATAATTTGGTCTCTATAGAAGTGGTGGAAAAGTTGAAATTAAAAACAAAGAAACATCCAACACCTAACAGGGTGTCATGGCTTCAAAAAGGACATCAGTTGTTAGTGAAGGAACAATGTGAAGTGGAGTTGCAGTTGCGCAGATACAAAGACAAAATTCTATGTGATGTGATGCCTATGGATGTGTGTCACATATTGCTGGGAAGACCTCGACAGTATGACAAAGGGGCTATGCATGATGGGAAAAAGAACACATACAAATTTGGTAAAGATGGTATTAATCATACATTGTTGCCTATGGAAGAAGAGGATGCATCAAGAAAATTTGATCCAAAGACTCTATTGTTGAGTGGAAAGTAATACTTGCAGTAGATTGAAGAGGATGAGGTAAATTTTGCATGATTTGCAAACCCAAGGTAATAATTACTTCCACTAAAATCTCTGATTTGCCAATTGAAATTCAAGGGATGTTGGAAAATTATTGTGATATCATTGTAGATGATTTGCTTAATGAGTTACCACCCATTAGAAAAATCAGTCATCATATAGATTTGATTCCAGGGGCAAATCTACCAAATAAAGCAGCTTACAGGATGACTCCCACAAAAATGAAGAAATTAGAAAACAAGTTCAGGAATTGTTAGATAAAGGACTAGTTAGAGAGAGTTTGAGTCCTTGTGCAGTGCCAACAGTGTCGAGTCCAAAGAAAGATGGAGGCTGGAGAATATGCATTGATTCAAGAGCAATCAACAAAATAACAATCAGGTACAGATTTCCTTTACCTAGAATTGAAGATTTGATGGATTGTTTAAGTGGAACAAGATATTTTACAAAGCTGGATTTAAAAAGTGGGTATCATCAAATAAAGATTAGAGAAGGTGATGAATAGAAAACTACTTTTAAAACAAATGAAGGACTGTATGAATGGATGGTAATGCCTTTTGGGTTATCAAATGCTCCTAGTACATTTATGAGGCTTATGAATGAAGTGTTGAAAGAATTTATTGGTAAATTTGTAATAGTATATCTGGATGATATATTAGTTTACAACAGATCTAAAGAGGAACATATGAGACATCTGAGTTATGTCTTACAGAAGCTGAAACAAGAAAAGTTACTGTTAAATTTAAAGAAATGTTCATTCATGAAGGAAGAGTTGGTATATTTGGGCTTTGTTGTTTTCGCTAATGGATTAAAGATGGATTCAGAGAAGATAAAGGCAATCATAGAGTGGCCTTCATCGAAAAGGGTTTTTGAGGTAAGAAGTTTTCATGGTCTTGCTAGTTTTTATAGAAAATTCATAAGGAATTTTAGTAAGATCAATGCTTCTATTATTGATGCTATAAAGAAGGATAAACAACAATTTAAATGGACTGTTGAAGCAGAAAAGAACCTTCAGATGATGAAAAGAAAGATCACTAAAAAACCTATTTTAATTTTGCCTGATTTTAATAAACCTTTTCAAGTGAAATGTGATGCTAGTGGAGAAGCCATTGGCGCTGTTTTAAGTCAGGAGGACAAACTTGTAGCTTTTTTCAGTGAAAAACTGAATGAATCAAAGAAGAAATATTCTTCTTATGATAAGGAATTTTATGCAGTTGTGCAGTCATTGAAAAAGTGGAGACATTACTTGATGTCTAAGGAGTTTATACTTTATTCAGACAATCATGCATTACAGTACATTATGCAACAGCCAAAGCTTAATTAGAAGCATGCAAAATGGGTAGAATATCTTCAAAGTTTTAATTCTGTATTGAAACATATAAATGGCCAATCAAACAAAGTAGCAGATGCCTTAAGTAGAAAAAGTATCATTGTTCAGGAAAGTCAAATTCAAGTGTCGGGTTTTGATTTTCTTAAAGAATTGTAGGAGAAAGATTTAGAATTTAAAGAGGCACTTGAAGCTTGTAAAAATCTTGTTTTGTTAGACTGAAGTAAGTGGCTAGATTTTTTCTTGCAAGAAGGATTGTTGTTTAAAAGAAATCAACTGTGTATACCAAATTGTTCTATGAGGGAAAATTTAATCAAGGAGAAACATAGTGTGGACTTGGAGGACATTTTGGTCTAGACAAGACTTATGAGCAGTTGAATCGGTTTTACTTTTGGCCAAAGATGAGATCTGAAGTGGAGAAGTATGTGAAAAATTGTAAAATCTGTCAGTATGCAAAGGGAAGGAGCCAAAACACAGGTCTGTATGTTCCATTACCGATTCCAAATAGACCTTGGGATATGGTAAGTATGGATTTTGTTTTGGGTTTACCAAAAACTCAAAGGGGAAATGATTCAATTTATGTTGTGGTTGAAATTTTTTCAAAAATGGCACATTTTATTCCATGTTATAAAACTAGTGATGCTACTCACATTGCTAATCTATTTTTTAAGGAGATTGTAAGGTTGCATGGATTACCTGAGAGCATTGTTTCAGACAGAGACACCAGATTTGTTGGTCATTTCTGGAGGACATTGTTGGTACTAAACTGAGTTTCAGTTCAGCTTATCATCCTCAGACTGATGGACAGACTGAAGTTTTAAACAGAAGCTTGGGTAATCTTCTGAGAAGTCTTGCAGGTGAACATCCAAAACAGTGGGATCAAATTTTGGCAAAGGCTGAATATGCTTATAATGATTCTCTTAGTAGGAGTACATGGCAGAGTCCATTCCATGTAGTTTATGGAATGCACCCAAGTGGAGTGTCTGAATTGAGGGACTTGGAAAAAGCTGAAACGAGAAGTGCTAAAGGGAGAAGATTTTGCTTCAGAGATTCAAGCAATACATGAACAGGTAAAACAACAGTTACAGGATAGCAACATAAAGTACAAGAGCAAAGCAGACTTGAAGAAGAGAGAAGTTAATTTTGAGGTTGGAGATTTGGTTTTAACACACTCGAGGAAGGAAAGATTTCCAAAAAGAGTATAACAAATTAAAATTTAAGAAAATTGGACCATGTAGAGTCTTGAGGAAATTTTCTGCAAATGCATATGAAATTGAATTACCCCTTGACATTGGAATATTTCCAATTTTCAATGTTGCTGATTTGTACAGGTATGAAAGTGGAAATGCAGATGATACAACAAAAGACAAGGAAGAACAAGAGGTTGATTGGGTAAAACGGTTACCTACAGCAAAGGCATTGCAGCCAGAACAGATTTTGGATAAGAGATTGTTTAAGAAGACAAGAGGACAAGAGTATTTTCAGTATTTGATCAAGTGGAAAGATCAACCAATTGTTGATGCTACTTGGATGACAGATGCCATGCTACAGAAGTTGGGCAATTCTGTAGAAGAGCTCATGGGCAGGAGCCCATGAAGAATTTTGTCCTTAGGAGTCTGATGTAGGAGCATGAGGCTTGAAGACAAAAGACTTTGAATTTTATTCCAAAAATACAAAAAAAAGTTGACAAGAAAAGGAGTGGGATCCTTTAGCTGTCACTTTATAAAGCTTTGTAGATAGGATTTGAGCTAGAATTCAGGGATTTGAATTATCTTGTAATTAATTCAAGTATGTAGACTTAGTTGAGATTCGTGAGGAGAATATCATGCAGATTAGATATTATCTAGGATTGGACAGATTTGGTCCATTGATTGAGGATCTGATTGTTGTATGTAATGGCATTTATGTAAGTTTTGAATTAGTGTAATGAGATTTGGTTGAGGTGGATTTGATTGTAAAATTTGGTATCTCTCTATATCTCTGTGTATACTGTGCATGAATGGTCAATCCCAGAGGTTTTAATATCCTTCGAAATATTTCTGAGTTCTGTTGATTTCCAGTTTGAGCCCTTTAGAAGTAGATTTTGTATAATCTTGTGTTATCGCGTTTAAATCTTCACTCACTGTGTATTAAATAGTCTGGATATGTTTTAAGAAATATAACTTACAAACAGGCTAAACTTGGCGAAATTGCAAATTCTTGGTGGAACGAAGAAAACCCCGACAAAATTCATGAGAACCCCAGGAGAAGATCTGAACCGTCTGATTTACAGGCAACAGATCTAATGGTGATCGTGTGCTAACAAGCGCGGATGTTAATTCCAAAAACGGACGCGATAAATTATAAAACTGAGTTAATAGCTCAGTTAATCGTGACTGTTCGCTTGAAGGAGTCAGATCCGACTGTGATTGCGTTGAAAAATGCACGGGAGTTAATATAAATTTCGGACGCAATATTTTATCAACTGTGGTTTAATCCAGTTGAATTTCGGATCGATCATAGCTATTCATTAAGAAGGGACGAGATCCGACGGATATTGCTCCAGAATATGCACGCGGGTTAACTTAAATTTCGGACCTGAGAAGGTTATGAACTGCAGTTGTATTTCCTTTCGGTTTCGTGGGAAAGGTGAAGGTTTGCCATATATCGGGTAAATTAACCAATTCTCCTATTTTAGTAGAATAGCTAAAACTGGAGGTTGATGACTGATTCTCCAAAGGAAACTTGAGAAGAAGTTCCACCCGAGCTTGAGGAGATTGTTTCTGGCTTTGAATGATTATCCTTAACACTTGCAACCAGCCCACCAAACATACTGTAGAGTTGGAGGAAGGGGCCAAACCCGTAATCAGTGAGCCATATCGACATCCAAAGGAATTTAAGGACGAGATAGAAAAGACAATCCAAGAATTGTTAGCGATGGGCCATATTAGACCCAACTCAAGTCTGTTTGCTTTGTCAGTGGTTCTGATTAAAAATAAGGATGAAACGTGGAGGATGTGTATTGACTACTGGGTACTCAACAAGAAGACCATAAAAATAGGTATCTTATCCCCAAGATCAATGGGTTACTGGATGAGTAACATGGGGCAATTTATTTTTCAAAGATTGACCTATGATCAGGGTCTCATCAAATCTGGGTTCAGGAGCAAGATGTGCGGAAGACAACATTCAGATGCCACTATGGACACTTTGATTTTTTGTCATGCCATTTGGTCTAACCAATGCTCTCACCACATTGCAATATTGCATGAATATCATCTTCAACAAGTAGTTAAGAAAATTCTTTTTAGTATTTTTTTAGGACCTTCTCATATACAATATGACATGGGAAGATCACTTGGGGTACTTGGATAAAATTTTGAGCACAATGCAACAACAATCACTCTATGCCAAGGCATCAAAATGTGCATTTGGGATGATGAAGATTCTTTATCTGGGACACATAATTAGCCTGAGAGGAGTATAGGTACATCAAGAGAAGATTCAAGCACTATTGGACTAGCCAACAACCTAAGAATTTGACTGTGTTGCGAGGATTTTTTGGAATTTGTAGCTAGTACTGACAATTCGTCAAATGCTTCTCTCAACTAAGCACGCCATTAACAAATTTGACAAAGAAAGGAGCATTCAGGTGGACAAAAGAATTAGACAAAACGTTTAATAAGCTCAAGGAAGTAATGAGCTCCTGTCCAGTACTAGCTTTCCCCGACTTAAGTCAACCCTTTGTGTTAGAATATGATGCATCATGAGAAGGAATAGGAACAATTTTAATGTAGAAGGGCCATTTAGTTGCATTTGAGAGTCGGAAACTCCAGGACACAAAGAGACTTTACTCCATATATGACAAGGAAATGCTAGCTATTATGCACACCTTGGCAAAGTTCAGGCAATACTTGGTGGGAAACTGGTTCGTAGTGAAGATAGACCACAACAACTTATGCCATTTCTTGGAACAAAAGGACCTGAACGAATGACAACAAAAGTGGGTGAGCAAGGTCCAGACTTATGATTTTGATATTGAATACGTAAAAGGGAAAAAGAATATTGTAGTCGATGGACTCTTTAGAAAACCAACAACACATTCTTTGATGGAGCTTACAGAATACTGGAGGACTCACCTCTTAGTGGAATATTCCAAGAACAAATTCACTCGTGCTCTGACCTTCTTGACAGGTTTGAAGGAGTCTGTCGACTACTTCAACTTTCTTGAACTTGAAAGCTGACTCCGTTTGAGCTGCTCAACCTCTGGAGCTTTCTTCTCCTTGTCCTCTATCACTGCTTTTCTTCGTGGCATTGCTTAGATAGGCTGGCCCTTTGGCCTATACATGTTTCTCACTGAAACTCCTATGACATGTCCCTCATCACAAATAGATCCATTGGGTCTGATCAATACGTTTTGTTAAAATTATCAACTAGGGCCAACTTCCACCTTAGGACAACTCATATGATGGAGATGCTTATTGCATTGGATTCCTCTTTCGGAGAGGTACAATTTTGATATAAATATCATCTCATTCTGATAAGTAGAAATGGAATTATGAATTTATTCTTTCCGATGGACAAATTTTCAAGGTCGGCTTCAGTCAAATGTAGGCTCATGAAACCCAATGGATGGGTCTCCTCACCCTCAACGAATTGTATAAATAGGAGTGACCCTTCTCTCATTTGGACACTCACTCATCTCATCACATCATCTTCTCTCTCCTCTTTTGATTGGTTTGTACAACTTGGAGGCTCTTTTCTCTTCGCACGTGTGGAAGGAAGACTGTTTTTGGAGGCTGAGATTTTCCATGATTAGGGCGGCGTTGACCAATGTTGACTTTAGTACTTTGACTGCAATGTTGACTTCTGTTTTGGGCTAGAACTTCGATTTTTTTTAAGGCCGCATTCTTTGGCACGTAAATCGAGACATGCAGGGACAATTTGACCACGTTGATTGCAACATTGACTTTTTGTTTGATTGCAGAAATTACAACAAGCATTGTTTGGGTTGACCAAGCTGTTTTGGGTTGACTTTCACCCTCTCTTGAGGCTGTTGTATTCTGCGATTGACCAAGCTAATTTCAAATTGATTTGGGGCAGCTTTGACCACTGTTGACTTGTTGGTTAGGGCTGCATTGACTGCTGATTTGACATATATGTTTTGGGCTTGTACTTATGATATTTGTACTCTCTCTCTTTGCTGAACTATTGAAGAACAATAAGAAGAATTGATCAAAGGGTTTCCCCACATTGGGGTGTATCCCTGACATCCGCCACACCTTGTGTCCTCTTGTCTTGACTTGTCGCATATGATTTTATGTTCTATCTACATTTATTGTCAATGATTATATGTTAATGTGATTTCTACTGGATATAATTGGAAATTGTTATTGGGCTACTAAAGAAACATCGATGTAAATTGTGCTTAAGCATAGAAGATACCATTGTTATCTAAAATTAACACCTTTCCATCTTGGAATGCTACACAAACCTTTTCTTCTCCATCGTAGAGATTGAGAGCAAACTCTAGTTGTGTTCCGGCATCCACAACACGTCCTTTACTTCCATCCCGCCTCATGACTCAAGTTTGAATATCATTGTTCCAACCCCCCTTCATTGCATGTTGGTATCAACACCAAACTACACACAGTTTTGAGTCCCACTTGGTTAGGTTGTCAAATTGTTCCCTTGCTCATGTCATATGTCTTGTGGCTTCGTTGTCTAGTAGCCATGCACCTACTGGTAATGTGCTTGAGGTAAGCCAGGAATCAAGTATGAATTCGATTTCAAACTCCCTTAAAACTTCTCTCCTTTCCCCCTTTCTTCCTCTTTGGACACTGAAGCATAGCCTTCTGTCTTATTACAGGCAAAACACTTGACCTTAGTCAAGTCCTTCTTCTTGGGCTGTGAGGTTGACTCCTCACCCATACTACTCAAACATTTGCTCCACATTCCCCTACTGGCAAGAGCAAAACTCTCATCATCCCCACTCTTTTGCTATTCTCCAGATAATGATTCTCCTAATCCCCTTTCAGGTGAAGTCATCTCACAATCCGTTTCAATCTAGTAGCTTTTCTTGTGCTAGAATGCCTGTCACAAAGGTAGCCCCATGTTTTTGAGAACCCGCTCAGGGCTATCCTTACAAGCTCATCATCTGGCAAGGCTACCCCAAGAGCTCCAAGCTCATCTCAAACTTGGTGAATCCTTGTGAGGTATGATGCCGTGGTATTTGATTTAGTCATCTTGGTGTTCCTGAGCTTCTTCCTTAACACCATTTTCTGATTTTTATTGTCACTCTGATATAGACTCTTCAGCGCAATCCACATGTCATGGGCGCTATTCTTCCCTGATATGTGAGGGATCACGTGATCCTTCACCCCATCTATGATGATACATCTGGCCTTCACATCTTTCAATTTGTGGGCTGCTAGAGATGTAGCGTTTGAGGACTGACCTATGCCAATTATTATGTGTTTTGATCACACCGATGGGCTCAACCACACCTTTGGCTTGCCTAATTGCCTCAACTAGTCTACTCGATTTGTTGCGTGGTTGGCTTGCTATTTGTTCTATAACCTCCAACCCACATGGTGGCCTATCATCCAACTGCCCCCACAATCTGCCTCATCTGTGCCTATACTCGATATAGTCTTCCTATAGTGCCTATAGTTGTTCGCATTATAGTTGCTTGACCTACTAATCAACCAACTCTACTGTGACCCCACTTGATCGATGTTTGGCACAACTCTTGCTTGTCACCCTATTGTTGTGAAAATTTTTGAATCTAACAAACCAGAAATACTATTGCAGTAAACTGATTTGCATTACCTACTTGTGTTCTTCATTTTAACAAGTAATTTTAAGAAATATTCAGAAAATATTAATGCAAATACACTGTAGCCGACACCCCTATACAAATCAAGTATTGAAAAATAAATGAGACAACCACACAAAGGACACACTTATTTTTGGACTAAACATCCCTGGAAAAACCCAATGCAGGAAAACCGGTGCAACAGATATGAGGGTTTTATTATTAAGCAGATTTTTGAATACAACTAGGGTGCCAAATTGGACTCACCCAAAAGAGAATAAACTCGGTAGAAGTACCTCTATTCAGAGACAGATATTTTGGTGAATCCAGCGACTGGATGAACAAACCCCACAGGTGATTGCGCTGTCCCCAGTGTTGTGTAGTGATGGCTACTCCCAACTCTGTGCTGGAACTGCGTCACCTCCTTTAGGAGTTGCGTCACCGTCACAACGAGCCTTCCTCACTCAGAAATCGATCTGCTGAACTGATGCCTGATCTACCTCACAGAAACCCCAGCGTTGCCTCTAAGTGACTGCGTCAGCCCTCTAGCCTTTGCGTCACCCTTTTTGGAGTTGCGCTATCTCTCCCTGGTGTTGCGCTGCCTCTATACTATGTATTCTCGGCCTTGGACGAAAGTCCCTCTGCCGAACTGCCCCTTTCTACAGCAGAAGCTCACTTCGGATTTCTTAGCAAACCAGGCTCCATAATTTTGATATAGCTCAAGTGCTTCTCTCACTGTGTGTGTTCTCCAACTGACCCCAAGCCTTCCTTTATACTTTTCCTGTTGAGAAATCAACAACTGTGATCTAATCTCTAATCAACAACTAAGATTAAATTAGACTTGATCCTCGTCTCTTAGAAGCTTCTCACCCATATTTACATTAATTCACTTTAATTATTTTACTTTCCTAAGTTTTAACTTAGGCACCATTAAAAATAATTAATTATTTGAATAACATGCACTCCGGGTGGAATTTCTCCAAACGATTCCTGGGTCTTGGAGATCTCATGTGTTCTAACCCCTCCACAAAATTTTGGAGCTAGAGCACATCCGATGATCTACCCAAAAATCAACATTCCCTCTTAGCGAGGAATGTGCTCTAACAATACTTCCCAGTAGAAGTATCACACTGATCCATGACATCGGTCCTCTGCGTCGCTGCAATCTGTACTGTTGCCCATGACACTGCCACTGTTACTGCTGCATTTGTACTGCATCTCCCTCTAAATATGCTGCATCATGCTGCCCATAACATTGCCACTGCTAACTGCTGCACTGCAACTCAGTTGCTAAGAAGTAAGCAACGGAAAAGCCACCCAAAAGCTGACATGCTGGTCAGTCTAGATGCTCCTTGACGCTGAAGTTATCTCTGCTGCTAATCTATGTTGACCCTCTGATGCTACTGCGCTGCTGTTGTATCTACTTTGTGCCTTCTGCACTGCTGCAACACTCCACTACGCAGCTTCAGACTTTGGCACTCTAGCTCTAAAACTATTGCTCCATCATCCCTCGCACCAACTGACTCTCGTCATTCTACTACTGTCATTAAGGGCTCCCATCGCTGTATGTGATCCAAGAGTTTGGGCACCTCAAGGATCTTGCCCTTTTATGTAGTCCTCCCGAGTACAACTCAATATTGCCCCACCTCTTCTCTAGAGGCGCATGAGCACTCATGGCGCAATCCTCATTGTCCTCTTTGTTAGCTTGCGTTGGAGCAACCTTTGAGTTAAACTTCTCTTCTTTGCCCTTCTTCTTTAGAGGGCACTGTGTGGCGAAATGACCCATTTCTCCACATCTGAAGCATCTGACTCTGGATATGTCCTCCTTCTGTTTTTGCTGTCCCGCTGATGCGAGAGCTGGATCCTCCTCTTCCTCCTTCTTGAGTCTAATCCCTTTGCTGCTACTTCCCGCCTTGGTTAATCGTCTGATCTCAAACTGTCGAAAAGCTGCTCACATCTCCCAACTGGGAAGAGAAGCCCTGCCCAAGATGCTTTGGACAAAGGTTTCCCAGTCTTCAGTGACTGCATTCAGGGCAGTCCTGACCATAAATTCAACATCTGGTGTAGACCCTACGGAAGTTAGCTGGTCACGGATCCTTGCAACCTGAGAAGGAAGGGATCGATTTCTTCTCCCTTCTGCATCTGGAACTGTCTTAGCTGACTCTCAAGCAATATCTTTCGCTGAACGAAAGTTCCTTCTTACAATGTGGTCAAGGCCTCCCACATTTCCCTTGCTGTGTCTTTCTCAGCAATATGTGGGATCACATGATCCTTGATCTCGTCCAAGATCATGCACTTTGTGTTTGCTCGAGCCTCCTCGTGCTTCTTGAGAGGATCAACATTAACCGGAACAACAACCGTCCTCAAGGCATAATCCTTGATGCAATTTTTATCCAAAACTGCCAAGATCCTGGCCTTCCAGATGACGAAGTTGGATGCTCCATCCAACCTGTCCTGATCCCTCAGTCCGTTAACAACCATCTTTGCTCAAATGAATGTCAAACTGGTTCTCTTCTCCCTCTTTCGCTGTTGTCCCAACAAAACTCGGATCTGGATTTCTTTGGCGCTAGATATCCTCTAAGGAACAAACTCCCTCTGAATTTCGATTTCCTTCACGAAAATCCTTTTGCAAACCATTGTTGAACCACCCCTCTTTGATCTCTCTCTACTGTTGCTCAGCATTGGATCTAGATTTCTTGGCAAGAAACCTTTCGAGGAAATGATTCCCTCTACTTTGCTTCTACCCCACTAGGTACTGTTCTGCACCAACAAAATCAACACCCCACTAGCAACTCTAGATGAAATTTGTGTTGCACCTTGAGCCACGACAACCGGAAAAACGAGACTCAAGAGTCTCCGTGGTATCCTAGTAACCACTGCGCTGCCCTCTACAACAACAACGTCACCCAATCAGGCTGTTGCAGGCTCTGTGTGAGCCTCCCTTGGTGACTGCGTCACTCCTCCTGTGCTCTCTTGGCCTGAAACTGCGTTGTCTCTGGGGACAACTGTCTTCACTCACAAATTTTTCCTCTGCCCTTTCTCTGATGGCTTCAGTTCTCCTTGATTTGCAATTGCTTTGATACCATGTGAAAATTTTTGAATCTAACAAAACATAAATCTTATTGCAATAAATTGATTTGCATTACCTACTTGTGTTCTTCATTTTAACAAGTTATTTTCAGAAATATTTAGAAAATATTAATGCAAATACATTGCAGCCTACACCCCTATACAGATCAAGTACTGAAAAAATAAATGAGACAACCACACAAAGGACACTCTTAATTTTGGACTAAACGTCCCCGGAAAAACCAAATGCAGGAAAATTGGTGCAACGGATATGAGGGTTTTATTTTTAAGCAGATTTCTGAATACAACTAGGGTGCCAAATCCAGCTCACCCAACAGAGAATAAACCCGACAGAAGTACCTCTATCCGGAGATAAATATTTTGGTGAATCCAGCAACTGGATGAATAAACCCCACAGGTGATTGTGTTGTCCCCATTGTTGTGCAACGATAGTTGCTCCTAGCTTTGCGGTGAACTATGTCACCCTCCTAGTGAGCCTTCCTGGCTTAGAAATCGATTTGCTGAATTGATGCCTGACCTGCCTCATAGAAACCCCAACATGGCCTCTAAGTGACTGTGTCAGCCCTCCAACCTATGCATCACCTTTTTTGGAGTTGTGATGTCTCTCCCTGGTGTTACGTTGTCTCTTTGCTATGTATTCTCGGCCTTGGATGGAAGTCCCTCTGCCGAATTGCCCCTCTCTACACTAGAAGCTCACTCCAAAATTCTCAGCAAACCATGCCCTAGAATTTTGATCTAGCTCAAGTGCTGCTCTCTCAGTTTGTGTTCTCCAATTGACCCCAAGGCTTCCTTTATACTTTTCTTGTTGAGAAATCAACGACCGTGATCTAATCTCTAATCAACGGCTAAGATTAAATCAGACTTGATCCTCGTCTCTTAGAAGCTTCTCACCCATATTTACATTAGTTCACTTTAATTATTTTAATTTCCTAAGTTTTAACTTAGGCACCATTAAAAATAATTAACTATTTGAATAACATGCACTTCGAGTGGAATTTGTCCAAACGATTTATGGGTCTTGGAGATCTCATATGTTCTAGCTGCTACACCAAATTTCGGAGCTAGAGCACATCTGATGCTACCCAAAAATCAACAATTGCTGGCTCACTGTCTTGCCCGTTGCCTTGACGGATCCAGTTGCTCCTTGGGCTACGCTGCCTCTGGGTTCTCTTCTTCATGCCTCTGATTGTTTTGTTACTGATTAACCCTACCAGGCAGCCGATTGCCTTCTTGACACTCAATCCTGTTGGCTTGCGACTAATCCCTACTGCCACTACCTTGACTTTCTCCCGATCAACTGGGTTGCTTGACAACCCACTTAGGGTTGTCGACCCTTCTTTTTTGCTTGTTACCCTATTGCTGGCTCACTGTCTTGCCCGTTGCCTTGACCGATCCAGTTGCTGCTTGCGCTATGCTGCCTCTGGTTTCTCTTCTTCATGCCTCTGATCATTTTGTTACTAATTGACCCTACCAAGCACCCGGTCGCCTTCTCGACACTCAATCCTGTTGACTTGCAGCTAATCCCTACTGCCACTGCCTTGACTTTCCCCTGATCAACTAGGTTGGTTTGACAACCCACTCATGGTTGTCGACCCTTCTTTTTTTTTAATAACTTTAAAACACAACTCAACCAAAATTGTTTTACGACCCCTTAAACAAAATTTCCTCTTCAACAATGCAGTGGTATTGTATGTTCAATTTCCTTCGGCCTCCCTTTTTATTTTTTCTGCTTGTATGAATGTGGCCGAACCTAGCCTCGACGATCCCATACTAACCTGGCACTTATAATTCAGTGATCAATACCTCATAGTTTATGCTATGATACTACATTATATTTCCCTACAAAACTAGCATTTGGTATTCAATTCTCAACAGATTATAGATCCACTGATTAATTACACAACTAGGTTCCTAACATTAATAAATTCAACGAAAGCAAAATATACCAATCTCAATCACGAAATATATGACACAACAAATTCAACCTGATCACATTTCTTCATTAACTTTTAGAATTTACTTGGGCTCTCGTCCCAGGAAAATGGCCCTACTAAGAAAATACATACAACAACTAGATTTGATGCGGTTGTTCAAGCTCTCCTTGGTGGATCAACATCTCCTTGTTTCCCCCTTTGTCAGACCCAACACACTAGAGTATCACACTCTTCACTGAGATGCCTCTCTTAGTCTTGTGTTGTTGTGTGGTGTGTCTTGCTCCTCTCCTTAACCTTGTTTTTATAACTTTACATTGAGATAAATCCCTAACCCTAATCTCCAAAGTAATTGACAACTGATATTAGATCTCGTCTCACTTGAGATCAAGGGTTGAGATTAAAACGTAATCATTAACGTAATTAATTTACTTGTCTTAAGTTTACTGTAGCTCAATAAGCCGACATAATAATTATGTACTTTTCCTAAGTCTAACTTAGGTTAAGTTACAAATGCAACTTGCTCCCACTTAGAGCAAGTGTTCTAAGGAGATCTTGGGCGGCTTTTGCACGCCTAAACACTTAGGGCTATGTAGAAGTACTTGCCCGAGCTACAATCATCAACATTTGCTACAATGAATTATTATAGCATGTCGCTGTGATCTTGATGTACTTGTCATGGAGTTTTTTTGCTTGTGTAATATATGAGTTGGGAGACTTAGTGTTAATCTTAAGGTCTTGGTCTGAGCTAGACCTAGGGTTTGTGGGATGAAACTCCAAAGCAAGATTTGAAATGCTAGGGAGGAGAGAGCCTTTGTTACAATGAACCATTCAAGTATGTTCTTGTAATCTTGATGCTCTTTTCTTTGTGCTTGTGTCATATAGGACTTGGAGGGATGAAAACCTAGAGCAAGATATGTAATTCTTTGATGCAAGTAGAGTTTGTGTGATTCATGCTTGGTGAATATTCTTGATAGCTTGTGGAATGCAAGTGGGAGATCTAAGGGTGAACTTGTTGATGATGATGCTAGCTTGTTGTGGAGCCTTTGGTGTGGCTAGATAGCTTTGTGGGATCCCTTGCCAGGCGTTCATATTGTCGGTTAGGGTTCACTGTTGATGTTGGATGCCCTGGCTAGGATTTGGGAAACAATTGGAGTCCTTGCTTTAGATGAGGAGGGGACTTGTTGTACCAGCTTGGGATGAGTGGAGGTATTGTACTTTATCTTCATTGTAATATATGAAGTATGATATTGCCGTCCTAAATTAATATATTACAGATCTGAAAAATCAGACTTTGGTTTCTCATTGTTATGGTTAGCTTCATGGCTGTTTTAATGAGCTGATTTGTTGGGACAGTCAGGCTAAAACGTTATATGTTTTAGCATGCCTAGATGAATTTAGAAAGCACATTTAGTGCTGTTGGAAATCTGTGATCTATGTGTTGGTTGAAATTGTGCCCTAAGAGCTGTGATATTCATCTCTCCTCCAAGTACTTTTTCATTGACTATCTTTTTGAACTTGCCTAGTGAAAAGGCTGAACAGAATTGAAGTATTTGCTGCTGTAGTAAATATTTCAGATTTAACCCTAAGGTTGAAAGTTTTATGAAATAGATCCAGGGAACCTCAAATAAATAGGTGAAATTTTTGCAGTGTTTAAACAAAAGATTTTAAAAATTTCCACAAAACCAATGTTGAGGAATCTCTGGTGATATTAGTGAAGTTAGTTAACTATTATACATCTCCCAGACAATACTCGGTGGTGGTGCTGACTCTGAGTGTGTCTGATCCTTCTCTGAGATCTTGTCACAACACATTCTGATACCTTTGTGGGACATGATGAGGAGCAGTGTGCTTCATTCCTGCCCATCACCTGGTCTGTTCTTTTTCTTTATAACGAAATTAAGTAGATGCTAATTTCTGGGAGGCAGAACTCTCTAGCGAACTGAAGCTCATGTAATTTAGATTAGATGCATGTCCCAAAGTATTATTGTATATATAAAGTGGTATGTACAGATGGACTGATTTTGCAGGGGCAAAGAGGCATCCTATGATACACAAGCACCTAGGCCAAGCCAATTTGTCTATCCAAAACACGATTTCTATGTTTAATGGATGAAGATGTGTTCTAATCATAGTAGTAGCCAAATTATTTCCAAGTTCAAATTATTGGTTTTCATAGTTTGGTTATTTTTAATTGTATTTGACTTGTCACCTTGTATTATGAATTCAGATTGCTTAAAAGATTGGATTTTCCCGACATGAAGTTTAGTCTCTACTTTTTGGGGTATGAGGTAAAGCATGACCCTATATTTCTGTGATTCTCTGAGAAGATCTGGATTCTGTGTTCAGATAATATGCACATTTCCATCTTCCAATTTCTAAAGAATGTTCTCTGAGTAGTTATTTTGCACTGGCCTGATAATGTAAGTTTTCTGAACAGGATACTGATGCTGCACCTGCAGATCCAGTGGAACGTACTGTCTGGACTTTTCAGAAAGTGGCTATTGAGCTTACACAGTAAATTAGATAGACCCATTTGGTTGATTTAGGTTCAATTATTCATAGCTTTGTGTTTTCAGATAGTAAAGCGTGCAGTAGAATCTAGATGGTTATGTAACACACCATTATACTTAGGGAGTAAGTCAAATGCTCTTTTGACTGGCTTAATAGCTTCTTTTGATTTAATTGGCTTGCAGTAACTGGGGAACTGAATCTGATCCCGACTTTAAAGGCTATCATAATGGAAACAGTGAACCACGTGGTTTTGGTAACAGACTTTCACCTACCATTTTTGTCATGTTATTGATTTTTTTTTTTTTTTTTCCAAATACAGAGAATGGTAGTTTTTTAAAGAAGTCTCTTGTTCAATGTCAGTATTAGACTGGAAAACTAGTCCTTCATCAGGAGCTTCAAAGCTGACTCTTTTGTTTAATTCTAAGATAGAAACGAGAGAAGGCATTCATTCTCATTGGTTGATGTGCTAAACCATGCTTAGATATGCCATCTCTTGTTCAATATCAGTCTTACTCTGGAAAGCTAGTTATTCACTATGGGCTTCAAAGCTGACTGTATTATTTAATTCCAGGATAGAAATGAGAGAAGGCATTCATTATCATTGGCTGATCATTTGAAACTATGTGTTACATATACCATTTCTTGTTCATTTTCTTGCAGGACATTTTGGCATTACTGTAGATGATACGTACAAAGCCTGTGAAAGGTTTGCAACACTTGGAGTTGAGTTTGTCAAAAAGCCAGATGATGGTATGTATACTTTTTGGTTTTAGAAGAAAGAGAAAAATTATATGAAATAATATCAGTTTGACATTTGAACTATGCATGCACACTATAAACTTTAATATTTTCACGATAATAAATGGCCTTGGAGTTTGAACAGTTCTATTAGTGACAATTACTTATGGTTTCATATATTATTACAACTTAGTAGAACTTTCTACCACAGATAACTTTTGCAGGGTGTTTTGTAAAGCTTTCTCCAACTTTCATCGAATCACTTATACCATAATATGTTAAATGAAACAGTGATTTTCACAAACATGGTTTTCCTTATTAGAAGAAAGTTCTCTGAAGGCTAGCTTCATTTTGATCTAATTTTTGGTTCTTTTCTGCTAAAGGTTGATAAAATTCCATTCAATTTTTTAGTTATGGCAGATGTTTTTTTTTTTTTTTTTAACAAAGTCGGTTGCTGTATTATAATTCCGAAAAAAGTAAGGAGGTTGAGCTCTTGAAGTACAACATGATATGCCATGAAGAGCAAGGAGAGGAGGAGTTACAAGCTAGACAAAAATCCTCCTTGATCTTGCCTTTTGGGCTTTTAAAAAACACTGACCAGAAATAAAGCTTAACAAACTGATGCAACAGATAACAGCATTTACATAACATATTCAATCATATTGATGTGGCTGATTTGCCGAGTAGTGGACTCTTCAGGCTTGTCATCGACTCCGGCTTGTTTGATGCTTGAAGAGCTTGTGGGTACTGCATTTCTCTTTTCCATCATGTATTTCAGAATCTCAATGGATTCTTCAACATGACTGCACTTGTTAGAAAGATGATTAAACTGCTCATGCAGCGAGGAGATTCGATAAAGAAATAAGTTGATGTCGGCTGCATATTTTTCGTTGATAAGGCGGTTCTGATTGTCAATCTTGGCGTCCAAGATGTTTTGGTGGGCATGTATTTGCTCCAGCTCGGCCTGGACGTCAGCGCAGTGGAGACAGTCCTTGCTCCTCGCCATTGATGTGGAAGTAGTATGCTGCTGAAAGAGCTGATGAATCCTGGGAACTAACCAGAAACGCTGCACTTGGGGGCAATCTGAGAGAAAAAGCGCAAAAGCGATGGATAGAGGAACCAGGAGAACGAGAAGATGCTCGCTGGCTATAGCGCAGAACGTGGGCAGCAAAGAGGGAGGAATGAGATGGGGACTCAGATCAACATGGAAGGGAGAAGACAGAGTGCGGAAATGGAAGGAGGGGAGGGTGAATAAGTAGGAAAAGGAATGCAGAGGGTCCGTCAGGGGGGAAAGGGAAGAAACAGGGGACAAGCGTGGGAAAACACGGAAGCGAGACAACGAAGTCAGGAAGGGATGGGTGATATGAAACTCGACGGTTGATCGGATAATTTCGAGCATGAAAATGTGGTTTCCTAGGTGATGCCAGATCCCAATGCGGATTTTACCCTTGGTGCAGGTCTGAAAAATCTTTGACCATTCCCAAATGTCAGATTTCTCCGATTTGCTGCAAATTTGAATGATACGAAAATAATTCTTGGGCATGGAAAAAATTGAATTGGTTCCTTGGGAGAACTCAAGGAAGATGATGTTGGCGTTCCACATTATTGCAAAAGATATTCCCTTTAGATATGTTGCACGCTTGGCTGGCACATTTATCGGCTTCTTTGTTGAAGGCATAGAGAACATAGAAGAATCGAAGGTCCCAATTTTGGCAGATTAAGGCTTGGCATCTGCTTATTGTTTGTTGGATGAAAATATTAGAAGATTTATGCTTGCTGATCATAAGGCTGATAATGGTAGCAGAGTCTCCAAAAACCATCGCCTTATTGACACCAAGTTCTTGGAGCTGGATAAGACCTTGGTAGAGAGCAAGCGCTTCAGCTCTGTTATTAGATAGGGTTCCCAATCCCCACTCAAAGGAAGCTATGAGATCTCCATTGGGATTATAAATGACTCCCCCTGCCCCTGCCACTCCCGGATTGGATATGGAAGCTCCATCAAAGAAGAGGGAATGGGAATTGCTGTGCCTGAGCCATTCTGAGAATTCATCCTGATTAATTATGATTTTCCAAGTGTGACTAGGAATGTTGGAATGATGGCTGTAGGTGTTTGCTGTTTGTATGCCCCTGTTGTTGTCTATTAAGTTGCTGATAAAGTCTCTTTCTTCTACACAAAGGCTGGCAATATCAATTTTCTTTGTGATCTTAGCAACAATGGTTTCTAACGCAAGACTTTTGGCTTTGCTGCCTAATTGCCTAGTGATAGTCTCCTGGTCTCTGAAAATCTTCTGATTCCTTGCGAGCCAAATTTTCCATAGGAGGGCATAAGGGAGGGCATTCCAGACCCTTTTAGCTATGTTGTTTTTCTTATGCTGCCAGGGGTAGCTTTTCTTTTATTTGTTAAGGATCTCACCAATGGAATGCTGAGGGTTCCAAGTGAGAGTGCTAGAGGGGGAGATACCATTCCAACAAGAGATTGCAAAGGGACAAGAAATAAATAGGTACTGGATCGTTTCTTCTGCCTCTTGGCAATTTGGGTATCGGGAGGGCCCAACTATACCCCTTTTTTGCAAATTGTTTGAGGTTAGGATTTTCCCTTTTAGGAGGGACCAAATGAAAAATTTGACTTTGGGGATGGCCTCAGACTTCCAAACGATTTTCCAGTACACCCAAGGAGGAACATAATAGTCCCTGTTGCACAAATAATGATGACCAGCTTGAATTGTATAACTATAACCTGTGGGGTCCCACCGAAAGCCATCAATGCCATTTTTAATGATTGGTGCGATGTTGTGAAGATGAACCTGAAGATTGTCAATACATTTTTTGAGATTTCTAGGGATGGGAGGGAAGCTCCATCCCTTCCAGGCCTGCGTGTTTATGTCCCATTGTGAAATTTGATCCAAATATTGTATTCCTTTGTTGTGAAGGAAAAGAAGAATTTGATCTGTGCCTGGCTGACTGCTGATAGGCTGGTTCCCCATAATCTTGTCTGCTTCAATGTTAATTTTGCTGCCACCTTTGGGGACCTTAGAAATATTTTGTGCCATAAAGGGGATAACTTTTTTGCGAAGTTTCCAAACTTTTGTGCTGCTTCTGGTTTTTTGCAAAGTTTCCAAACTTTTGTGCTGCTTCTGGCGGGCATTTCGCTTTCTAAAAGCTGCTGCCTTGGGCTGCTGAGATATTTGGCTTCAAGAACTCGTTTCCACCAAGCTTGCTGTTCATCAATTAATCTCCATACTATCTTGCCTCCAAAGGCTAAGTTTGTAAGTTTAGGAGATCTGATTCCAAGTCCTCTGCTTTCCTGACGTTGGATAACTTGCTTCTAGCTAACCATGTTGAATTTTTTCTTTTCATTTTTCCCTCCTTGCTAGAGGAAATGTCTAAGTATGCTCTCCATTTTGCTGTGAAAGGTAGTTGGAGCCTGTATAAGAGTGAATTGATAAAGAGGAAGAGAAGAGAGACCAGACTTGAGAAGAACCAATCGACCTGCTGGATTAAGCCAAGTAGATCCCCATTGTTGAACTTTTCTTTTTAATTTGTCAAGAGTTGTATCCTAGATTTCAGCTCATGTAGGTCCTATACTTACTGACATTCCCAAATAGTTGAAGTGATCCCAATTAATTTGCAAGGAACTCCAAAGACATTGGCTATGTTATGAAGAGTTTGGGCTGAGGCATGCCAACCATAAATGCAGCTTTTTAGATAATTTATCATGCCTCTAGAGTATCTCATGTATTTGTCTAGAAGAGCTTTGAATCTTCAAGCAATGATTGTAGACGCTCCTCCTATTAACAAGGTGTTATCAACAAATTGGGAATGGTTGATGTTTTTGACTCCATATTCAAATTTTATGCCACTAATGAGTCCAGTCTGCCTCTTGTGGTCAAGGGCGCAGCTAAAGGATTCAGCCATCAGAATAAACAGGTAGGGGGAGAGAGGGCAACCTTGTCTCAGTCCTCTTGAGGATTGAAAAGATGGTCCGGGCTTGCCATTAACAAGGGGGGGTATCCAAGGTCCAGTTATACAAGCTCTTATGAGATCAAGAAATGGAGCAGCAAAGCCCATTTTTTGAAGAACGACAAGTAGAAAGGTGTGTCTGACCCTATCAAAGGCATTCGCCAAATCTAGCTTCAGGATGAATCCCTTTTCGTTCCTAGTGTGGCTAGAGTGGATCGCTTCTTGAACAAGGAAGATTGAGTCTGATATCTGCCTATTTGCCATGAAACCACCTTGGTTTTCAGATATGAGCATTGACAACAAAGGCTTAAGGCGGGCTGCTAGGATTTTAGTAAAGATTTTATATGAAGAGTTGTAAAGGGATATGGGTCGAAAATGGGAGAAGTTGGAGGGTCGATTCTCCTTCAGTATGAGGGCTAGATGAGTTGAGTTTGTGTAGCCTCCCATTTTTCTTTTCCTCTGAATCCATCTCACCAATTTGATGAAGTTTTTTTTAACAGTTTCCTAATGCGCTCTATAGAAGCAAATTGGGAAGCCGTCTGGTCTAGGGGCTTTGTCTTGCTGGAGGGCCCAGATGGCTCCTTTGATTTCTTCTTCCTCTATCTCTTTATTCAGGCTTTCGTTTATTTCAGCAGTGATCTTATTTGGCAGATGTTGTGAAAGGCCTGCATAATTTTCTTCTTCTCCTTCTTCAATTAGGAGTTCTTTATAGTGGTTCGATGCTGCTTGGCTAATTTGCTGATTGCCTTTACTATTTGTAATAGATGTTATGCTATTTTTGATTTCCCGAATAGTGGCTTGCTTATGGAAAAAAGCTGTGTTTCTGTCCCCGCCCTTCAGCCATAGTTGTCTCAATTTAATCCGCCATTTCTGTTCCTCTTCTCTTCTGATACTGTAAAGCTAGCTGTAGAGGTTATCCTCCTGATTTTTATCTGCCTGTTGGTATTCTCGTTTTTCCATTGTGTTATGGAGCTCTTCTAGCTTAGCTTTTGTCTCTCTTTTCTTTGTTTCTGGCTCTTTGTATTGGGTTTTAGCCTAGCCCTTAAGAGCATGTTTGACATTTTTGTGTTTACTTTCCCAAATGAAGCTTGGAGAACCTTCAATGTGCTGTCGCCAGATTTGCTGAATGAGGTCTTTGGCTGTTGCATTATCAATCCAAAGAGGACTGTATTTAAAGGGAAGAGGTCCCAGGGGGCAGTGGGATTCGAGGGTCAATGTGGTAGGGTAATGGTCTGAGGCTGCAAAAGGTAAAATGGAGGCATGAACAGCAGAGGAGGTGGATAGAAGGGTAACATTCACCAATATTCGATCAAGCCTTTCCATGATATTGCTTTTCCCCAGCCGACGATTGTTCCAAGTGTATTTGCGGTTCTTTGGAATTACATTTATAAGATCACCATGCTGCATTATATTTTCCAGTTGATTTCTAGATGGGTTTGGGGAGAAGCTACCTCCTCATTTCTCATTAGAATGCAAGATGAGGTTTAAGTCTCCCCCCAAAATAATATTGCTATTATCTTCTTCCTCTATATTTGTGCTGAGAGAATCCCAGCATTGCTCCTTATCTCTATAATGATTTGGTGCATAGACATTGTAAACAACTCGCTGTTGGTTGTTCGAGTTGTTCTTCAAGACAATTTTTATCCAGTGTTGATCTATTGTTTCTACTATGCTGCTCCAATTAGTTTGATGCCAGAGCGTTACAATTCCCCCGGAGGTTCCTCTAGACCCACAAACACATCTTTTATATTGCTTATGCTGTGAAATAATTTTGTTCATTTCTAGCTGTCCTTGCTTTGTTTCTTGAACTAATACAAGTTTTGGCTTCTCTTGATTTATTAGGTCTTTTAAGGCATTTGCTTTGGAGGGGTGCCCTAGTCCCCTGCTATTCCATGAGAGGACTTTCATCATTTCAAATGAGGGTTGCGAGGAGTTGCTCTCCCTCCCTGGTCCTTATTTACTAAATCCTTGTATGTGTCCTAAGATATAGGATTCTATGGGATTTTGGATGCCCATTGCTATATCTTTCTGGGCATTTTCATCCCTGTGCTGTTTTGCTGACTTCCTTTCAGGCTGCTTTTGATTGTCAAGAGTAGCACCATGTTCCTTGGAGTTGCTTCTGGTGATTCTGGGAGGGGGTGGGTCAGGAGGGAAGGAGGAGGTGATGATCAGAGGGAGATGGGATTCTGAAGGATTGGATTGGATCACGGGAGTAGGAGTGTCTTCAGGAGGGGAGAGGATGTGGAAAGGGTTGGAGGAAGGAGAGGAGGGATGAGGGTCGAGTTGGCGATCAGGGTTAAGAGAAGGGAGGGCTGATGAGCGTGGGGGGATGGGAGGAGTACAAGAAGAAGGACCAGCTTCAGGATTTGGTTTGGGGTTAGGAGCAATTTTTTTTTTTTTTTTTTACTGTTTTTCATTGCTTTTTTTGTGGAGTGTTTTTTACATCAAGTGATTTAGTACAATGATTAGCAAAGTGGCTGTATTCGTGACATACCTTGCACTTGAAGGGAATTTGCTCGTAATCTAGTTGCTGAATGTGACTCCAATCATCTACCTTGAGTTTGATGGCTTCTGGCAGTCCTTTGCCCAGATCGACTTCTACACAAATGCAAGCACAAGCCTGCATATTGTCCTTATGTTCACTTCGATCAATGTATTTTCCTATAACATTTCCAATATCACGAACTGATTCATCCCCCCAGCAGTGAAGGGGAAGGTGAGGTAGATGGACCCAAACAGGGACGACACTGGGAATGTCCAACTCTGGATCGAAGTCCGGAGTCCATTTGTTGAGGTTTAATCCCCTTGAATCCATGAAATAGGGCCCATTTCGGAAGATTAAATCCTTATCATCTTTTGTTTCAAAATGAAAAGTGAAATACCCTTTCCCACAGAATCTAATGGAGATTTTTCCTTGAGTTTTATCTGACCAGTTCCTTTCCACCCATCTCTGCACTGTTTTTGGAGATGGCCAGAGCCCAGTAAATTGCCCAATGAGTCCTTGTTCTGTAATGCAAGGGTAGCCATGCGAGGCAAGGTTGGGGGTAAGATAACTTCCTGCAAGCCATCAAGTTTTTTCACAAATTTGGACACTGTAGGGTGAGGTCTTTGAGGTGGTAATGAGCTATCCAAAGCAGAGAAAGCCTGCTGAAGAGTGGCCTCCTCCGGTGGAGCCTCCGGAGGAGCCATGCTAAGGGGCTGAGGCCAAAGCAGAAAACGCAGTCAGTGAACCTTGCAGGGCGTGCGCGCGGGAGCAGTTAGCAACAGATGATGTTTTTAATGGCAGGTTAAGAAGTATATCCAGTGCCCTTCTATGGCAAGGGAACAAATTTGGAAGTTACAAAAATGATAATTCAAAGGAAATTACTTCGAAGATATGGTGTTGAAATCAATTGGTGGGTAACCATAGGAACTAACAACACAAAGCACACATCAAAGAGGGAAACATCCGCATAAGCAATGGAAAAGCTGTACTACTGCTCAAGAAAGAATGGCTACATGCAGTACACTACAATCTGTCAAGCAATGTCACACTGGCCTTTAGCTATCATTGACAAATGACTCTTTAGAATCTTTAAATAATGCTGTTGGACCGATGAGTTGAAAACATGTGGATCAAGTGTTGTGCATACCAAGAATAGGATTGTTGGATCACTCATGCACAAGACATAATGGTGACTATTAGATGAAAAAGTATAGAAATATACTAGAAAGCACACTTGACTAGTACATTAGACCAAGTTATTTTAGGCAACTTCCTGATGTGAAATATCCTAACATACCCCTTAATGTCAACTTGGTATAGGACGAAGGATTTACATAGTGACAAAAGGAGAAAGGAGGAGGCATTGCACCTATCCCCCCTTGATGATTACTTCCTTCACATATAACGTCAACCGAAGATGTAAAAGGATGTGTTGTTAGGGGCTTATTTTGTAGGACACTAATGCTAAACCTGGATGCTAAGCAATTTGGAGAAGAAAGATGTCCAGAGGATGGCAGTGCTGAAGTTGAAACGATCAAACAATGCTGCATATGAGTGTTGAAGATCCATAAGAGTGTTCCGAGCAAACAAAGAAGATGTGTTCCAATCAACGCATGTACTTAGATGGCATCCCATTGTAAAGGGCACTTGTGAAAATGAAGCAAGGTTGCTACCATCATATTTGAAAGCGATGAACTAAAAGGAAAAAAATGTCAATGATCTACAAAAATACTTCAAACAACCCAAGAATACTGTAGAAGATGAAAGTGATTTTACAAAGCTGTTACAAGTGTTGAAGATCATACAGTGCTTCAAGGAATCAAAGTGCACTGTTCTGCCTCTTGAAAAAGTGCTAAAAAAACTCATCAAGTGCTCTTGATAACACATGGGCCAAAATGCATGCACATTGCATAGAAGGAAGAAACACAAATCTGCCATTATAGCACTTGGGAGTTGAATGCGATTTGATGAAGTTGGAGAGCAGTGTCAAATATCAACAAGGATGCTCCAATTAATGTGCCGAAGTTGAAGAAGATTTGTTGCTGAGGGACAAAATGACAAAACATTGCCAATGATCAAGGCTCCAATCATACAATGGTGTCAACATAAAAAGGCTGGAAGAGATGGTCGACATGAAATGATCAGATGTAGATGTAAGAGCATCGAAAAGGCAAGAATCTTCCAGTGATCATATAAAGCTAAAAAGATCGTATGCATATGCATGAAAAGGAATAAAAAGTCAGACAATGATAAACACAAGTTCTTTAGGAAGAGGTGCTAGCATTAAAAGGGCTAGACAAGGTGCTACATGAAAAAGAAGCAAACATTTAAGTTGCTGAAATGGCTAAAGTGCTAAGTTGATGTGAAAATTTCTAAACTGAAATTCTACTACTGTAGCAACTTATTTATTTCACCTACTTATTATTCACAATAAGTTATTTACGAAATCTCTTCAGTAAATATTAAAATAAATTCTACTGTAGTTATCACACAATTACCTAGAGAAAAATACATGCACAAGAACCAATCACATCAACATAGTTATTTTTGGACAATTGTCCCCGTAAAAACCCAATGTGGGAAAACTAGTGCAGCAGATGAGGGCTTTATTAATCTTCAACAACAATTGCTTTTACAAGGAATGATTT
Source organism: Pinus taeda (assembly GCA_000404065.3). NCBI lineage: Eukaryota > Viridiplantae > Streptophyta > Pinopsida > Pinales > Pinaceae > Pinus > Pinus taeda. The sequence goes on along the minus strand of APFE031426152.1, from coordinate 138,985 downwards.
TACAGAGAAACTGAAAGAAAACACTTGAGACTTTCCCTTTGAGATCTTCTGATACTATGGAGACACTGGTCCCACTTCTGCGTTACCCCTGCGTCACTCTGCGTGGCCCAACGTGACTCTGAGTGGCTCTGTGTCCCTCTGCATCAACTTGCATAGGCTTTGCATCTCTCCTCTGGACTGCTTCTCTCTCTGCGTTGTCTCCCACTGTCCCTGCGTCGCCTCCTCCTCTGTCACTGCTTGCTGCTGATACCCTTCGCTTCCTCCACCCTGCAACTCTCCCTCTAAAATCGATCTCCTCTACTTGAGAATCGATTTTCCTTGAGATACTGAGTATCTGCCAGTGTGTCTCCAAATGATCCTCAAGTCTTCTCTTATACTTTTCCTGTTGACAAATCAACGACCGAGATTAAGTCCCTAATCAACGACTAAGATTAAAACAGACTTGATCCTCGTCTCTTAGAAGCTTTTCACCCTTATCTTTATTAATACCCATTAATATTTTTATTTTCCTAAGTTTAGACTTAGGAACCCATTAAAAATATTAATTATTTTAATAACTCCTCATACGGGTGGCATTTCTCAAAACGATTTTTGGGTCTTGGAGATCTCATGTGCCTTAGACTCTCCTCCAAATTTCAAGGCTAGAGCACATCCGATGCTACCACAAATCAACAGTTGATTATATATAGAGGCATTGAATGGCAAAACATAGATCAAGGTTTCCAGCAACAAGTGTTGCTTGATAACCACCAAAAGTGGCTAAATTATAGGAGAAATTTTTTCTCCTAGTGATCAGCCAGCCAACCAACAACCCTATGATGGCGTACAAATAGTTTTATGTCAAATCTCTCCACTTATGCTCCATTCATAGCTATCTCCCATCTGACATACTTCTTGAAGGGAGGTGGGTCATCTATTGGAAGGTGCACTAACCATTTTTGTAATCATGTGCTTTCATTTAATGTTTTGGGACATAATAATATGGATCACAGGCCAAGCTGGATGATTGACTGTTCTTGATTGTACCATTGTTCCCATGCTTCACCTGAGAGGTTATCCTTTGCCCTTAGTCTATTGTGACTTCCCATGAGGTCTTTCCTTCAAGAGGGGCACTGATTGAAGTAGCATGCCCAAGATAATCCATACTTGCCACATTCCATGTTTCCCTTATTATCCACATCCATTCTTTGGGTTGATTATCATTTGTCGTTGGGACCAACACCTTATATCCACATCTTTGAGTCAGGACCAGGAAACTTGCCCTAAGAGGTTGATGCAATTGAGAGACAGATAAAAGCATATGAAGCTACAAACAAGAAAATAAGAATGCAAAGGATAGTTGGGACATAGTAAACATGTGGCAGGAAGCCTAACATGACTATCCCCCTCATTAGCCATCAGTCAGTTCCTCAACATTTCATGCTCTATCTAAAAGGAACTCTTGAACCTCTATGAGCGAGAAATTGCTACATTTTTAAGGGTATTGGAAAAGCATAAAGCAAGCTAGGCCTCCCAAGCTATGCAAGAAAGAAAGATAAATCATTAAAATAAAAGGCGCACTAAAGGGGTGGAAAAACTAGGCTGATGAAAGGGGTAACTTTTGCCTCCTTGATTGCTCGCTCTTCTCGTTATAGCACTAAGAGATGTTGGACATCCATTAGTTGGTACCATGGTTATGGCCAATCCTTTAGCTATACCATGGCTATGACCCTTTTCTTTGAAGTATTTCTCACTCCATCACCACCATTATCACATGCACATATGAATTGATGGGTCTACTTGAGAAATGTCCTTCCACTTAGGGGTTGGAAGCACCTAATACGGTTGAAGCCATAATCATCCCTAACTTGCTTACAAACCTTGAGCTAGAAAGACATTTGAAGGCAAGGTTTATGTGAACTATTTCTTGACCCCTAACATTGAATGTGGTCCATTATGATACTTTATGGTATTTGTCCCTAATAATGTTGATTTTACTTGATCTCGAGGGTATGTTTCGGGTGGTTCATTATTGATGCAACAAAGATCCTTTTAAGGATGACTTGACACTTATTGAACACCATTAAGAGGACATTTTTCCCAACCTTGAGAGTAGAGATGGCCTTGCAACCCCAATGTTGCCCCCTTGAGATGAATGTTGGGCTTTGAGGAGCCTCCACATGGTTGTATGCCCTTGCCACACTTTTAGATGCTGAAATGCTGAGCCAGGAAACCAAGACATTGACTTATTCGGTGATGTGCCAAGATGGACCCAAGACGCCCCTAGGTTGGCCTTGACCTTGTTTAATAGACGTTGCATTGTTCTACAGCCCATATGATGATGGAAATCACTAAGATGGCTTGGAAGGGATAACACATCATGCCAAAAGGTCAACGCCTACCTCAAAGGTTACCACATCATCCCTACATACCCTAGAAGGGTGATGTGAGCCTCCTTGATGATGACATCATGGCAGAGTAGATGTTACTTGGAGATATATCTATGCACTTTGATGATTACCTTGGAGTGAGGAGCACTCATGGACCACTTTATCACTAGGTTGATGGGGATTGTCCGTTTTGGGAGGATGATGTCATGTTGGAGAGCAATTATTCCCATGGATGGGAGATTTTGATGTATTTATTATGTTTTAAAGATATCTTAGGGCCGACTTGTGATCTTTAGGCCTAGTTGAACACCCCAAGCAAAATTTTAGGACTTTCTGTTGCAAAATTATGAAGAGTGTCTTGGTTTCCCTCATATAAATAGAGGGAAGTCACTTTTATTTTGAATCATCATCACATTCAGTCACTTCTCTCTCTCTTAAGAAGTGTGCACTAGCTCTCTTATACCTTTTGGTGGAATTTAGTAGCCATGGTCGGTAATTTCATCAAGAAATAAAAAGAAAAGAATAAATTTGAATTTATGCCCCCTCAAATGCTCAAGTTGGATCCTCCAGGATCATGTCGGCCTGCCCCAAGAGACACACCTATTCGTATGAATGAACAACTATAAATAGAGCCTATTTACTCTCCTCCAAGACACACTTTGGATCACATATGAGCTTTGTGGAACCATGTGGAGCTGAGGCAAAATATTTCTGTGGAACCATGCGAGCATCTCTACGGCACTTATGCGAGCTTCTTGTGGCACTATTTTCTGTCTTATGCGAGCATCTCTGTGGCACTTATGCAAGCTTCCTGTGGCACTGTTTTCTGTCTTATATGAGCATCTTGGTGGCACTTATGCGAGCTTCCTGTGGCACTATTTTCTGTCTTATGCGAGCATCTCTGTGGCAGTTATGCGAGCTTCCTGTGTACTATTATCTGTCTTATATGAGCATCTCTGTGGCACTTATGTGAGCTTCCTGTGGCACTATTATAAGTCTTATGTGAGCATCTCTATGGCACTTATGTGAGCTTCCTATGGCACTATTCTCTGTCTTAGTCAAGCATCTTCGTGTCACTTATGCGAGCTTCCTGTGGCATATATTTTCTATCTTATGCAAACATCTATGTGGCACTTATGCAAGCTTCATGTGGCACATATTCTCCGTCTTATGCCAACATCTTTGTGGTACTTATGCGAGCTTCTCTGTGGCACTTATGTGAGCTTCTTTGTGGCTCCTTATCTTTGTGGTAAAACGAAGTTCTATGGCTCTTTATCTTTGTGATTGAGGAAGAGGATGAATTTGTGTCCATACGATCTTATCAAAGATATGTTTTTTTGACTGATCTACAATTGATGAATTGAACTCTCTCTCATACGGAAAGATTGTTGGGTTTTCCACTTGTCGGCTTTGTTGAAAATTTGGCAGCTCAGGGATGCATTTCTAAAAATAGAAAGTCTAAAATAGATAGTCTAAAAATAGAAAATCTAAAAGTAGGACTTTCCAAAAATAGTAAATCACCTTGCATCAATTGGTAATCAAGTGTTGTTGACGGGAAATCCCTTCTGATAATCAATCAATCCTAATAGTTCAATTTCAACTTAATCATCATTATTATTGATGATCATTAATAATATTATTATTATTCTTATGATACTATTATATTATTATTAAAAAGAAATTCAAGTCATTCAATCATGGCTCTCAATAATGTTCTCTTACCCTCATTATTGGCATGGCATATTCCTCTTACATTCTCATTAATGCTCTTACACTCTCTTACACTCAATAAAAGCTTGTCATAAAAGATTCCCCTTACACTCTCTCACTCTCTCATTAAAGCATGTCATAAAAGATTCCTCTTACACACTCTTTAATGCATATGTTACATTCTCTCCTTTATGGCAGAAGTTACTAAGGACTCCCTAATTGGCATATGTAACTCTCTCTCAAGGCATGCATTTCTCTCCTTAATGGCATGAGTTACACTCCCTAATTGGCGTATGTAAATCTCCCTCAAGGCATGCGAGTTACTCCTCCGTTATGACTCAAACTCCTTGTTCCTCCTATATATATGTGCCTCTCATGCTCTTTTCTTACTACTTGTGCATTGTGAAAGAAGAATTCAAACTTTGAGAGAGATTTGGAGAGAGTTGAAGAAGATCGTGAGAGAGAGACTTGGAGAGTAAGAACAAAACTTGGTGACCCAAGGCTGATTCAGTGCTTCAGTGTTTCAGTGTTGATTCAGTTGAAGGGAAAGTTGATTCAGTGTGTGCATTTGCTGCTATTACCAGTGATCTTCATGCTACAACTTTTTCAGATTTGGGTGAACTTACTCATTCTCTTGACCTCTCATTGTACTATGTATCTCTGTTGAAAAAATGATTTCTAATAGAAGAAGTTGGTTGGGCTTTCCCCTTGTGGGGTTTGCCCTGGTCATTGGACTTAAATTCTCTGTGCCTCGTTTTGTTCTTCGCTGTCTCCTATTGTGCATTTGATTTATGTTTTATCTACAATTGCTTATCTAATATTGCAACATAAAGAAGTTTTGTAATAAGTGTTGGTTACAACATAAAACATCAGAAATTCAACATGGTATCAAAGCTTTGGTGAAGACAAACTCCATTTGCAACTCTCTTTCTGTTGAAATATCTCTTGTTGTCAGCTTTATTTGCAACTCTTTTTCTGCTGGAATATCTCTTGTTGTCAGGTCTATTTGCAACTCTCTTTCTGCTGGAATATCTCTTGCTGTTTGCTCGATTTGCAACTCTTTTTATGCTGAAATATCTATTCTTATCTGCTCCATTTACAACTATTTTTTTGCCGATTGTTGTTCCTTCTACTTGTTGCCAATTTTCTGTTGAAATTTCTCTTCCCTTTTGCTGCTGAAATATCTCATTTACAGCTGAAATATCTCTTGCTCTCCTTGCCCTGGTCATTGGACTTAAATTCTCTGTGCCTCATTTTGTTCTTGGCTGTCTTCTATTGTGCATTTGATTTATGTTTTATCTACAATTGCTTATATAATATTGCAGCATAAAGAAGTTTTGTAATAAGTGATTGTTATAACATAGAAAATCAGAAATTCAACATGGTATCAAAGCTTTGTTGAAGACAAACTCCATTTGCAACTCTCTTTCTGCTAGAATATCTCTTGTTGTCAGCTCTATTTGCAACTCTCTTTCTGCTAGAATATTTCTTGTTGTTTGCTCTATTTGCAATTCTCTTTTTACTAAAATATCTCTTCTTATCCGCTCCATTTACAACCCTTTTTCTGCCGAAATATCTCTTGTTGTTCTTTCTACTTGTTGCTAATTTTCTGCTGAAATTTCTCTTCCCTTATGCTGCTGAAATATCACATTTATAGTGGAAATATCTCATTTACAGCTGAAATATCTCTCGCTGTCATTTTCTTTTTACTGCTGAAATTTTATTGCTGAAATTTACTACTGAAATTTTATTGCTGAATTTGTACTGCTGAAATTTTATCGTTGAATTTATACTACTGAAATTTTACAGTTGAATTTTACTACTGAAATTTTTCTGCTACCGTTCTTCCAAGATTTCAAGAAACCCAAGATATGATAGTGATTTTAGTAGATAATAATTAAGGTGTTGCATGTGTTTAATAGTTGTGGTTTTGGTACTTATTGATGCATGCAAAAGTAAAGAGTAATTTTACTTCTATTTATGCATGTGCAAGAAAGTGTTGACTTGAAAAGAAGTATAACACATAGAAGGTTATGAAAAAATAACTAATAGAAATTGAATGTTGAAGATGGGGGGGGGGGGATTTGACTTTCTCACATTGTATGAAAAAGATCATAATCGTATGGTTTTCGTAATTTTGATATTAGAATTTACTAACAATAGCTGTTGTAGGTAAGAATCATGACTTTTGCAAAATATGAAATGATAGTTTTCTAAACCAACCTCTTTTGTAGCGATCAAAGATGGATTATAACAAATATCATTGCAAACAATGAAATCAATATGTATAATTATTACATGCCTTCACTTTGGGATCAAGATTTGAATTTTTTTATAAAATCAATGGAAGACCTATACATGCATTGATTCATGATAAATAATTATCAATATAAACCGTGACATCGAAAGTTCACTCATCTTCACTATAAAGCATTACCTCATGTGAGAAAGATGGCTTCTGAAATAACTGAGATTAGTGGATTATGGTGGAGTTTGCCAAGTGGTGTTCAAGAAGATGCATATCACTGATAGACAGTGGTACCATATAAAGGTCAGATCAAAAGGGAGCTACCAACTTCCTTCGATCCCCATTAAAAAAAAATATTTTCAAGTCTTATGTTGTCATTGCTCTGGTTTAGATTTATCTTTATAGATCATTGGTTATTTTTCTTGCATGAATATTGGAATGATTCTTTCACTAAATTCTTGATGAGAATGCGATCAAGAAAAACAGGCGCTGAAGATCATCAGGATGCAGAATAGTGCATGAACAATAAACTCCAAGAGGAAGTTGGTGTAGGATAATGAAGGAGCCACTCTCACATCTAGAAAAAAAGAAAGACCTGCCTTATCACCAGGTATACTTTCATTATGTTTATTTAGTTTGCTACTATAGCTCTTGCTCTTGTTCTGGGATCAACAAGTATATTTGATGAATGTGAAAACCAAGTCCTTTGTATCGAGATTGAGGAAGATGTCGAGTCATCCCATGACTTGAGTGGACATGAAGTGGACAAGAGCTCAAAACTTCTGCAAATAAGTTGGAATTAGGAAAGAGACCACAGTACCGTATAACCTAGAACAAAATGGTGTGGCTGAGAGAAACAATAGAACTATCATGGAAGCAATCAAAGCTATGTTGCATGGTCAGAAACTACCAAAGTTTCTACCGGGACAAGTTGTGAACACAACTGTCTATGTTCAAATTAGATCTCCTCACCGTGCTCTAAACAACAAGACTCCCAAAGAAGTCTTCACTAGCGAAAAACCCGAAGTTGGGCACTTGAGGATCTTTGGCTGCCCTGTGTACTTCCATGTCCCAAAAGAGAAGAGGAACACGCTAGAAGCTTCAAGTAAGAAATGTACTTTTTTCGGTTATTGTGATAATTCTAAAGCTTACAAAATATATGAATCAGGACAAAGAAATATAGAGTTTAGCAGAGATGTAGCATTTGATGAAGATGCAGCTCTTGGAAAGGCAAGAGACATTCCTCTTCCTCTTGCTAATGTTGATAGTCAAAATGATACTTTTGAGATACCAGAAAATCCCGAGTCAAAACTGATCTTGCTAATGAACCCATGGAGCCCATGGATCCTCCTGCTAAGAGGAGACCTTTATGGCTTGATGACATGCTTCAAGATGCTGATAAACATGCTGCTCCGAGAGGAACCTTCAAAGAAAGCAAGAAACCATGCTGGTTCCAAGGATATGTTGTAGCCACGAGCAACATTATTCAAGCTGAACCATGCACTTTTGAAGAAGCTGTGAAGGCTCAAGTGTGGAAAGATGCAATGGCTGAAAATTATGAGTCCATTGTTCATAATGATGTATGGGAAGTGGTTTCGGGACCCAAAGGTAAATCTGTTGTGTCTTCTAAATAGTTGTATAAAATTAAACATGGTGCTAATGGCAATATTGAAAAATATAAAGCTAGATTTGTGGCCAGAGGTTTCTCTCAGAAAGAGGGAATAGACTATGCTGAGATATTTTCACTGGTTCCTTGCTATACAACCATTCGATCCATTATGGCGCTAGCTGCAAGCCAATGATGGTCTCTTCACCAAATGGATGTGAAGACTGCTTTTCTTCATGACTTGCTCAAGGGAGAAGTATTTGTGGAGCAACCACAAGGCTTTGAAGTGCATGATTGGAAAACTCATGTGTGTAGACTGAAGAAAGCCCTCTATGGTTTGAAGCAAGCTCCAAGAGCTTAGTATTCTCGCATTGATAGCTTCTTGATGAAGATTGGTTCTACTAGAAGTAAGTCTGATCCAAATCTTTTCAAGACTGTCCAAGGTATACCTTTTGATTTTGGTATTATACATTGATGATTTGTTTATGATTAGTGGTGAACCTCGTATCCTCCATTGTAAGAGGGAGTTAGCTTCTGAATTTCAAATGAAAGATCTTCATTTGATGCACTATTTTTTGGATCTTGAAGTATGGTAGAAACCTGGTGAGATTTTCCTTTCTCAAAGAAAATACATTGTCAAGCTGCTAGAAAGATTTGGTCTGACAGAATGTAAATGCATGAATGTTCCAATGGACATGAACTTCAAGAAGTTGTGTGGTAAAGCTGTAGTTCTTGATTTGGCAAATCCTTTTGAGTATCAACAACTAATTAAGGCATTGATGTTCTTAGTGAACACTAGACCAAAGATATGTTTTGTGGTTAATACTCTGAGCCAATATACGATTAAGCCATCACATTCACAATGTATTGCTGCAAAGCATGTGTTGAGACCTGCATGGGACCATCAATCTTGGATTGAGATATATTATCGAAGATGTAAGACTAAATGGGTACTTTGATGCTGATTAGGCTAGTAACTTTGTTGACAGAAAAAACACATATGGATGTTGCTTTAGCTTGGGATCTGTCATGATATCTTGGATGAGTAGGAAGCAAAAGTCTGTAGCCCTCAGCACGGCTAACGCTGAGTACATTGTTGCTAGCATGGCTAGCTGTGAGGCAGTATGGCTGAGGAAGATTTTTGGAGAGTTGTTTGAGCATGTTCTGGACACAACAATAATTTACTATGACAATAAGAGTGGGATTCGACTTGCAAAAAATCTCGTGTTCCATGACAACTCCAAGCATATTGAGATCAAATATCACTATATCCAGGATATGGTGCAGAGAGGAGTAGTAAGACTCCATTATATAGTGATTGATGACCAGATTGCCAACATTCTTACCAAGCCTTTGCCGAAAGGAAAGTTCTTGGCTTTCAGAGAACAACTTGGATTGACGGATGTTACCCTTCCTAGAGAGGGTGGTCATGGGTGATGAGTCTTGGATGTGTGAGATCCTTGTCATGTGTTGATAAGTGGATCCCCCCCAAGCAATAATGAGCCTTGGATGTGCGAGATCCTTGTCTTATGCTGACAAGTGGACCCCCCCAAGCAGTGATGAGCCTTGGATGTGCGAGATCCTTGTCCTGTGCTGATAAGTGGATCCCCCCAAGTAGTGATGAGCTTTGGATTTGCGAGATCCTTGTCTTGTGTTGACAAGTGGACCCCCGAAAGAAAAGATGTGACTTGGTTGTGCGAGATCCTTGTCAAGTGGGTTATCCCCCGAAGCAGAGATGAGACTTGGTTGTGCGAGGTCCTTGTCATATGTTGGCAAGTGGCAATCCCCCCAAGTGAATATAGGGTGATGGATGAATCTCCCTTTGATGATTCTTCTTCATTGGACTGAGAAATCATTGTTCTAGATGACACAAAGCATAGATGAACAAAGATGAGCAGAGGAAGCAAAGATATTTTGTTGCAGAAAGAAATTCCTCTCTAGCTGAGAGGGAGTGTTGAAAATTTGGTAGCTCAGGGATCCATTTCTAAAAATAGAAAGTTTAAAAATAGAATTATTAAAAAAGGTCTAAAAATAGAAAGTCTAAAAGTATGATAGTAAATCACCTTATATCAATTGCTAATCAAGTATTGTTGATGGAAAATCCCTTCTGATCATCAATCAATCCTAATAGTTCAATTTCAACTTAATCATCAATATTATCATTAATCATATTATTATTATTCTTATGATACTATTATATTATTATTAAAAAGAAATTCAAGTCACTCAATCATGGCTCTCAATAATAATCTCTTACACTCTCATTATTGGCATGGCATATTCCTCTTACACTCTCATTAATGCTCCTACACTCACTTACATTCAATAAAAGCTCGTCAAAAAAGATTCCCCTTACACTCTATTATGCATGTCATGAAAGATTCCTCTTACACACTCTTTAATGCATATGCTACATTCTCACCTTTATGACATAAGTTACTAAGACATGCATTTCTCTCCTTAATGGCATGAGTTACACTCCCTAATTGGCATATGTAACTCTCTCTCAAGGCATGCGAGTTACTCCTCCTTTATGATTCAAACTCCTTGCTCCTCCTATATACATGTGCCTCTCATCCTCTCTTCTTACTACTTGTGCATTGTGAAAGAAGAATTTGAACTTGAGAGAAAGTTGGAGAGAGTTGAATAAGATTTGTGAGAGAGACTTGGAGAGTAAGAACAGAACTTGGTGAGCCAAGGTTGATTTAGTGTTTCAGTGTTGATTTAGTTGAAGGGAAGGTTGATTCAGCGAGTGCATTTGCTACTGCTACCAACGATCTTCATGCTACAACTTGTACAGATTTGGGTGAACTTACTCCTATGTTACATGAAACTTTTAGGAACCTGACGTTTCGGGTACGGGGCTGTACCTGTACCAAAAACTCCGAAACTTGGCTGAAACTCTACCATCATGTAATCATCTATGAGAGTTAATATAGGCTTGGTTTTTCTTCTAAAGTGTCATCTATGGGTCTTAGCTGTACCTGTACTCGAAACTCCGAAACTTGGCTGAAACTTGACCATCATGTAATCATCTATGAGAGTTAATATAGACTTGGTTTTCCTTCTAAATTGTCATCTATGGGTCTTATTCCCTTTGTCCTTGCAAGATAATGTGTTATTCACTTATTTATAAATTTCTTTATATATATATGACATTTTGATTGACGTTTCCATTTTTGGGAGGTAACGTTTCTAAAGGTACCCGTTTCGGAAACTCTGAAACGTTTCGGTGCTTCGTGCAACTTAGACTTACTCATTCTCTTAACCTCTCATTGTACTTTGTATCTCTGTTGAACAAATGAATTCTAATAGGAGAAGAATCTGGTCGGGTTTTCCCCTTTCGGGTTTTGGGCCTAAATTCTCCCTTTGTCATTTTGTTCTTGGTTGGCTTCTATTGTGCATTTGATTTATGTTCTATCTACAATTGCTTATCTAATATTGCAACTTAAAGAAGTTTTGTAATAAGTGATTGTTACAACATAGAACATCATAATTTCAACAGGGTTTGCCCTGACTGTTGGCCTAAATTTTAGTGTCTCTCGTCTCCTGTCTCATTGCTTACTGTGATCTCTATTGCTCTACTGTAGAATTGAATGGTTGAAAATTTTCATGTATAACTACTTGATGATTGGAATGCTCTAAAATTTTGTATCATTGGAAGTAGTTATCAGTTTGAAAATTTTGCACTAGTTTTGGTTGCACCAGAAAACCAACATGGGATCAGATCTATGGTGGAAGAAAAGAGCATGAGATCTATTTTGAAGAGAATCTACACTACATTTGGAAATAAGATTGCTCATCTACACTTGAGGCAACCCTGAAGATAGAATCATTTTTGGTTACCTTGGAATCCCTAATACACTCCAAAATTTGAGCTCTTTGATTGAAAGCCTCAGGGTAATGTTGCAGAAAAATCAAAGTTTGTATTTGTGAAAACTCTATGTTTTCTGTGAAGAAGATTCTAAGAAGTCTGAGCTCCATTTTTGTGGCATCCAAGTTGCTTCTGTAAGAAACTCAAAGTGAGATCTCTGTATTGTTCTAAGTATATGCAAGTTTATCTATGATAAGTGTAAAATTCTGTGGTCCAAGCTCTTTATTAATGATCCAAGTGCATATTCAAGGCATGATCCAAATCAAGACCGAGCTTGTTTATCTCTGTGGAAGGAGTCAGGACCGAGCAACTTTGAAAGATCTGTGTTCTATACATAGTGAAGGAGACCTGGATAAAGAGCTGACCTGGGATTTCCTTGAAGAAGAAAGTTGGAAGAAATTTGAATCAGACCTCTGTACTGAAATAAAATCTTAAGTCTGACATGAGAGGTATGTGTCGTAAGGACTCAATGATTCTTTTCTTGACTCAGTCTTAGATGAGGTCAGACTTAGATGAATTGACATGACAAATTAAAATAAGATGGTGTTGTCTTATGACATGTTGAGGAAAAGTCACTCAGTTTTTTTTCTTCTTAAGAGATCACTGTCACTAAAATTCCAAATCCATGGCAACCAAGTTTTAGTTGTATTGTTCAAATCTAGTGTTAACTTTGGAAATCCGAAATCTGTGTTCCGAAGTTTGTGGTAATCCAAACTCTTTGTCATGATCATATGTGGTATCCAAATGGCATCTGAATTATCTCTGTAAATATGAGCTATCTCATGGCATCTGAGTTTCTCTTCTTTGTGGAAAAATGACAAGATTGAATTTGGAATCTAATCTGAGACACTAGTCTGAAATGGTACCTCTGTGAAATAAGTCGAAGAAGTCTAAGATTCATCTCTATATAATCTGAGATAGTATTCCAATGACTTAAGAAAGTGTGACATTGTATTTGAGGAGTTCAGAGACAGTATAACCTAAGAAGCAAACAAAGGCAGATAATGTTTGCAAAAGAAAATAATTTATAAAGTCCAAGACTATGTCACCTGTTAAGTCATGCTCCTCAAAAAGTCTCCAAGAATGAAATAAGGGTTGTTGTAATAGATTCACAAATAACCTCACTCCATGATCATTTTAGGTGAAGAAATTATGTGACCCCTATTCATTTGATAACAAACTTGAGTAGGGCAATACCTTGAAGTCTCATGAATTGAACAAGGAAGATTCCAAGCTGCTTCTAGATTGTAAAATGTCATATCATTGAAAGATAGGATCTGATAAATCTGAAGATGTCTCTTGATGGATTCCTAAGTGACTAATAGTTTGCATGAATATTTGAGTATAAGCCTAATACTTGAATGATGGAATTTATTACAAGAACAGATTCTGCTGTTACAATAACTTTGTGATAAAAGAGATCATTACAAGCATATGTAGGCCTGGACATTGGAAACAAATGCAAGAATGTCAAGGTTACACCATTTGCTAAGTAAGGTAGATATGATAAGAGGTTGAAGTTCCTCTTCAAAACTTCAGGTCTGATCGAATTATTGCTGAGGAACTGAGACTTGAAGAGATTGCAAAATCTAAAGGTTTGGAGGACTGAATGCCTTGACCAGATTCTCGGGATGTTTTGAGTTTGTAAACCGTAGCAAGGGTTTGAATAAGAAAACCCTATGATTGATCATTCATAATAATGATATTAAAAATGAGAATGATGAAGTTGGGAAAGAATGCAAGGATGAGTAGGTTTGTAAACCATAGACTAAACTTGGAGATTTATTAGGGTTTGGAGTCAAAACCCTAGCTAATCAATTGATAACCCTATCTAATCAATCAAGGTTGGAAAAGAAAGCCATGGGCTTATGAATTGATTGCTTCTGCTTGAAAGAAGAAACCCTAGCTCCAAGAAGGAATGGCATCATTATGATGATGTGGACAAAGTTGATTTGCGAGAAGAATAAAGATCAAGAGGGAGGCAACATGTTCTCAAAAGATAAGTATCTTGTATCTCTATTATTTTAAATCATTATTGTTGTTATTATTCCTCTTCTTGTGTATCTTGTTTGGTTGTATTTGGTCTTCCATGGCCTCCTAGTGAGGATTGCGGGTACATTGTGAAGACTGCTGGCTGTGGCAATTGATGGAAGAACAAATTGACAAGAACACTGAACTCAGAGGGAGCCGACAAGATCAACCTGATTGGGGCATGTTTTGATCCATGATGAAAAGGAGTCAATTGTGATTTCTAAGATGAAGATGGCTAAGAAGACTTGAAGAAAAATACTGATCCGAAGTGGTTGAAGGTGAGCCCTTGATTTTGCTACTATATGTAGATGATTTGTTTATGACAGGGGATGAAGTTTTCATTGTCCAATGTAAGAGGGAGCTAATTTCCGATGAAGGATCTTGGTCTTCTGCATTACTATTTGGGATTGGAAATTTGGCATGATGGATTGCAAGTCCATGGACACTCCCATGGTGACAAATTTGAAGAAGATACAAGATTGTGATTATGATATGATTGATCCCTCTGTGTATCGCAAATTAATTGGCTTGTTGAACTATTTGGTGAACACCAGACTTGATATTTGCTATGTTGTGAACACATTGAGCCAATTCTTGGTTGAGCCTTGACATATGCATTGGGTTGCAACAAACCATATATTGAGATATCATATATTTGCATGGCACCATTGATTATGTTTTGAGATATGTTTCTAACGGAAAACGACAACTGCATTATTTTATTGATGATGATTGGGCTAGATGCTTTGCTGATAAAAAGAGCGCTTCTGGTTTCTATTTTTGGCTTGGGCTTTGCTATGATGATCAAGTAAGAAGCAAACTTCTGTTGCTCTTAGTATGACTAAGGCTGAGTACACTTTGAAGTTGTGTGACTTCGAAAGCTGTTTTCTGGTTTGTTTGATCAAGTGTTGGAGTCTACCATTGTATATTGTAATAATTAATGTCGTGTAAAGCTTTTTGAGAACTCGATTTTTTATTTCAGACGAAGCACTTTGAGATCAACTATCACTATATATCCAATATGTTATCCTATGTGGAGTTTTGATGCTTGAATACATTTCTATTGATGAGCAGGTTGCCGATGTTTTGTGAGAAGCCTAAAATGGTTGAGAATCCCTTTTGGAGAGGGAGCATTAATTGATAGCATCGTGAGAATCTTCCTTGGGTTGTAGCTGAGAGACCATAGATTATGGTCGGGAAGATTGTCACTTCCTTAGGTCAATTGACTGAGAGGCCAGTGAGTCTGGTAGGGGAGCTAGGTTTTGAGGCATGAAGTGATTAATTGAGTCAGTTGACTGAGAGACCAATGAGTTTTGTCGGGGACATTGATTTTGTGATCTCTCCCTTAGGCAATTGTTGAGAGACCTTTGGATTGATCAGGGAGATTGATCTTGAGTTCCCTTCCTTAGGTCGTTGACTGAGAGGCCAATGAGTTTGGCCGAGAAGGATGAGTGCTCTCCCATGGGTCATGGATCAAGAGACCTATGACCAATATGGATTGGTCAGGGAGATGGACCTTGTGTTTGACTGAGAAACCATTGCTTATGGTTGAAGAGTTTGGCCTCATGAACGATATTGATTGATGGGATGTATTTGATGCTTTGTATCTTTCCTTATGATGAGACTTGTACATTTGATCTCTCCCTTGGGCAGTTGCTGAGAGACCTATAGATTAGGTGGGGTGATTGATCTTGAAAGAGAGAGACTTGTACATTTGATCTCTCCCTTGTGCTGTTGTTGTGAGACCTATGGATTGGTTGGGGATTGATTTTGAGAGAGAATGAAAAGTACTTCCTTGACTCACAGAGAGTGTTGGATTTAGCCATGGTCGGTATTTTCATCAAGAAATAGAAAGAAAAATTAAATTTGAATTTATGCACCCTCTAATGCTCAAGTAGGCCCCTCTATGATCATGTTGACCTGCCCCAAGAGACACATGTATTCACATGAACGAACAACTATAAATAGAGCCTTTTCGCTCTCCTCCAAGACACACTTCGGATCACATATGAGCTCTACAGAACCATGCAAACCTGAGGCAAGATATTTCTATGGAAACATGCGAGCATCTCTGTGGCACTTATGCGAGCTTCCTGTGGCACTATTCTCTTTCTTATGCTAGCATCTCTATGGCACTTATGCGAGCTTCCTATGGCACTGTTCTCTGTCTTGACTCTTTGTGAGAATCTTTGTGGCACTCATGCGAGCTTTCCGTGGCACTATTCTCTGTCTTATGCGAGCATCTCTGTGGCACTTATGTGAGCTTCCTGTGGCACTATTCTTTGTCTTATGTGAGAATCTCTGTGGCACTTATGCGAGCTTCCCATGGCACATATTCTTTGTCTTATGCGAGCATCTCTGTGGCACTTATGCGAGCTTCCTATGGCACTATTCTCTATCTTATGCGATCTTCTTTGTGGCACTTATGCGAGCTTCTTTGTGGCTCCTTATCTATGTGGTAAAGCGAAGTTCTGTGGCTGAGGAAGAGGATGAAGTTGTGTCCATATGATCTTATCAAAGATATGTTATTTTGATTGATGTACAATTGATGAACTGAACTCTCTCTTATAAGAAAAGATTATTGGGTTTTCCCCTTGTGGGTTTTGCCTTAGCTGTTGGCCTAAATTGTGGTGTCTCTTGTCCCCTGTCTCATTGCTTACTGTGATCTCTATTGCTCTACTGTAGAAGTGAATGGTTCATGTATAACTGCTTGATGATTGGAATGCTCTAAACTAATATTGTATCATTGGAAGTAGTTATCAGTTTGAAAAATTGCAGCAGTCTTGATTGCACTAGAAAATCAACACCTTTCTCTTTGACACAATGCACATCTAATGGAGTGAATTGTCTCGCGGGGGATATTTTGCATGGAGAGACTTGTGTGGGATTGATGAAGTGATTCTTGTTGGAATTGTGTAAGTTTATTGTCAATATCTTCCATTTTGCATTCTATATTTCTAAAATTAGGGTTTCTATTTGTTCCATATTAAAAAGTGCAATATCATTCTTGAAATCTTGATTATTTATGGTATGCATTTGTCTTGCAATAATCCATCAAAGGAACTTGGTTTATGCAATAATTTCCCATCTAGAGAAGTCGCTAGGGTTTCTAAGGGAAGAAATTATGTCTTCCACCCTTTTCATCTATACGCCTTTATCATAGACCTTGCCCTAATTGACTCCTTTGCCTAGTCGAGAGAAAATTTTGTGGCGGGCATCCTAAATTTCTATTTCTTTCCTAATTTCTTGGTACCTAGAGTTAGGATTTGGCTTTATTTTGCATATTATGGTAATTTTGTATCTATATGTCATTATTTTATTGATAAAAATTGCATTTAATAAATTTAAAAGTCAAAATCTAACATTTATTGCATCTTTATCCCCAAAGTGGGATTTACGTCTAGGCTTGTTTTAGGATTTGGTTTTATTTTGCATGTTATGGTAATTTTGTATCTATATGTCATTATTTTGCTGATAAAAATTGCATTTAATAAATAAAAAAAAGCAGAATATAACATTTATTGCATCTTTATTCCTAAAGTAGGATTGACATCTAGGCTTGTTTGCTGTTTTATGCATGTTAAACCATTAAAAACTCGTAAAAGTTTCCTCTTCCTTGGCTTACCCCTTGATAGCCTTCGATACTTTATTGAATCCATCTTTTATAGGTTATTTCTCTTTTGCATGCTGTAAAATTGAATATCAATAAAACACTAGTTTATAGCAACCCTCTTTTAGTCCATTGGGTTTGGTGGAAAGTGTGCTTGATTGCTTGTATCCTTTATCACGACCATCAAGGCATTGTTAGTACCTTCCTCTATAACCATTAGAATTTATAACACCCTTGAGCCCTTGTTTGTTGAAGATTTTGTAGGGTGATTTCTTTGGGGAAGCCTTGTGGGGATAACATCGACCACTAAATAGTTGGGCAGAGGCTATTGAGGTGGCAATGGTGGCTAATCTTTTTCTTGCCATAAGAGCTAGGTTGCCCAATGAGTCTTTGCACTAGGCCTTCTAGATTTTGTGGTAACAATGCCAACATAAAAAGGTTGGAAGAAAACACTGATGCTCTCATGATGGCTAATGTGCTGAAGTTGAAGAAGATTGGAAGCAAATGCTCTAATTGTTGGAAAATGTAACTAGTTTTGGTCTTTATAATTGTCAATGTACTCAAGACATTATGTATATCTTATGTTACAAGAAAAAGAAGAAAGACAAATATTTTTTTAAGCATGGGTTTCATGCTCCATTTTGATGGTCATCTAGGTAAAGCATGTTCTTCATGCTTCTAGGGTTTGTTCATGTCAAAATCATATTTTTCTTGAGTCAAGAAAGTCCTTGTCATTTTTCGAAGACCTTATTGGGCAAGTTGCAACATGTAAAAGATATTAATTATGGGTCTAGTAAGTTCTATGAGCCTCCAAGCACAAGTCGGCCCTGCCAGTGTCAAGTCGCCTTAAAAGAGGCTATTCGACCTCATGGAAAGGCTTTAAATACAATCAACTTCAACCTCATTTGGCACTAGTTCGATCTCTTAAGCAAGAAGTTCGATATGAAGCCGAGAAAGAGAAGGAAGCAAGAGGAAAGGTCTACAAGAGGAAAACATCTCAAGAAGAAACCAAAATCTGAGTTTTGTGACTATCTTTTTCTCACACGTGCGAGGTTTTAGGGTTTTTGCTACTGCCGCAAAGGGCGAGATTTCAGATCTAGTTGCATGTCCGAAAGTTTGTGCAAGAAGGTCAAGGTTTGAAGCCAAAGAAGACTAGAAACAAAGGAGGAGACCTTAGTGAAGGAAAGAGACAAAAACTTGAACTTTTCGTGTTCACACGTGTGAAGTAAACTAGGGTTTTTGTGTTGCTGCAGGACTGAAGTATTGTAGGTCGAGTTGCAGACCCAAGTTGTAGGGATGAGAGTTGAATTAGGGCTGATTTGAAGGACTTTGACTTTGGAAGACTTTGACCTATTGCAAGGGCTTTCCTGGAGGGCTGACTTGGTCTAGGGTTTTGCGTCTTGGTTTTCTCATTTGAAGCATATTCTATAGGAAGAGAAGAGATTATTTATGGGTTTTCCCATTAGAGGGGTTTTGCCCTGACTCGGAGCGTAATACTTGTGTCCATTGTCTTTACTGCTTTAGCTCTTTATAATTGTTTGATGAAAAGATCTAATAAAGAAATATAAGAAGATAAATAAAGTTTACAAGCAATTATTAAGGTTAAGGAGAAATTGAATTAATAGCTGCCCTACTACATTTTCTAACAATAAAAGGCAAAAATTTGTGCTGAACCAATGGAAGTCCTCTAAGCAGAAGTGGTGCTAGACGATATGCTAGACGATGTGCTTCATGAAAAGAAAAAGGAAACACCAAAACAATGCCTCTAGGTATTATGATGACCATGAGATGAACCTCTTGTTGATGTTTGTAGCATCAGATAGGAACTTCCGCACAAGTCTAGTGTGAAATATGTGGAAGTTGTCAAAAAATGTCCTTTCTATTTTATAATTCACTTTAATTAAAGTTAATTATAAAAGTGAAGAGTCTTTTATTAGTGAGTTGATTAATCTCTAATAAAATGTAAGCATTTGTATTAGTGACTTCGATGTAATCTCGATTGTTGATAGGGATTCAATCTCAATCGTTAATCTCATTGGGAGATTAGGGCTATGGAGACATGGCCATCTAACTCGATGTTATAAAAGAAAGACAAAGTGAAAGCAAAAGGACATAGAGAGTGTGATATACAGAGTGTGTTAGAAAAACAGAAATGAGAGAATGATAAAGGATTTTTATCTAGTGTGCATGTCTAGAGGAGAAAAGAGGAAACAATGTGAGCAGCAAAAGGAGATTAACCTGGCTCTCAGAAATGGAAGGGGTCGTACGCAACAGGTGCAAAGGCAACTTTAGGTGGTTGTACAACTCAACAGAAGAGAAGGGTGGTTGTACAAATTTCTGGGACATATTTCAACAACATTGTAACGGTTTTTAACTTTTTACAGTAGGTTTTGGTAGAGTCGCATAGGCTGTATGGTGCAACAAAACAACAATTTTTTCAGTGGGCTATTTTCCCAGTTTGGGAGCCTTTGTAAGCTTGGAGTAATTTTAATGAAAAGTTAATATTTACAGGGCATAAATGTCTGTGTATTTTGGAAATTGTAAAGTTTTCTATGCTTCCACTAATTTTTTTATTTCCATTTAAATTTATAGTGAGTGTATTTTATTTTGAGTTCAAGAATTCAATCTAAATTAATTTTTCATGAAGGAAATCATATGGAAGTAATTATCTAGGTTGTTGCAATAAAGATTTT
This sequence comes from Pinus taeda, assembly GCA_000404065.3. Lineage (NCBI taxonomy): Eukaryota > Viridiplantae > Streptophyta > Pinopsida > Pinales > Pinaceae > Pinus > Pinus taeda. The sequence continues at coordinate 118,844 of APFE031426152.1, read as the reverse complement.
AATATGGTATCAAAGCCTGATCTCTTGTAGAACTCGATTAACAAATAGTAGTTACAAGTTACAACAGATTTGAAGCTTATAACAATAGATTTGAAGGTCACTGCAATACATCAGAAGGTTACACCAATAAATCTGAAGGCTACAACTGCAGATTTCAGTTTCCATCAGATAGATCTAGTGCAGATCTGGGTATATAGCAAGTAGATCTTGCAGATTTGAGTGACCAAAAATCTAGTGCAGTTTTGGGTATACAAGAAGTAGATCTTGTAGATCTGAGTGACTAGTAGACAGATATAGTGTAAATCCTTATTGTACAAGCAGATATTGCAAATCTGAGGGATCAACAAACAGTTCTAGTGTAGATTTGGTTATACAAAATGTAGATCTAGCATATTTTGGGACCAACAATGATTTTTCACTGGGTGTTTGAAGAACTAATCACATTTATAAGCCAATTTTGTTTAGATTTAAAAGATGGCAACAACTAGTCTCATGTTTGAAGATAGATTGGACGGAGCTTCAAACTTCTTGCCTTGGAAAGTTAGAGTTACTTTGTTTTTGAAGGAAAATGATCTTTTGAGAGTCCGTTGACAAAGTAGTTCCTTCACCAACAAATCTACAACAATTTGCAGCTCGTGAGAAGGAGGAGATCAGAGCCATTTGGGTAATCCTGGATGTAGTGAAGGATCACTTGACTCTTCACCTGTCTGAGAAGACAAAGAAGGAGATGTTTGATGCCCAAGTAAGTCTCTACTAGACCGAGAACATAAACAAGAAGATGTAGTAAGGAACAAGCTTAGATTAATGTAGATGTCCATGTTACTGCTCAATTTAGTAGTGGTCCTAGGAGGGGTTCCCAAGGGACTACTACTAGATCAAGTGGCAATAGGGGGACAAGGATCCACTATTACCTTAGTTGATGGTCCTTGCTCTTTACGGATTTTCACTGATGGGAGGAGTCCCGGTATAAGGAAATCACCAAGAATGATGAGTCAATGATATGATAGGTAGTGATTTCTAGAGCCCATTCACAAGAGAAACTCAAGTAATAGGGCTTGCTTGCTTTAGAAGCAAGGTGAAGGGCTCTCTAAGAAAGGTTTGGAGAAGGCCTAAACCTAGGGTTTATAGGTCTTCCTTGATAAGGGATGCCATAGACCTAAGATTCCTTGGGAATGGAAGGACCTCCCTTGTAGGATCTTGTGAAATGATAAGCATATAAGGGTTTGGGACCACATGAGAGACCTAGGGGATCCAAGCAAGGCCTAGGGTTTTGGGATGGTCGTCAACAATATGACTAGGCCAGGCAAGGATAAGAGGAAGGGGGTCAAGAGAGATTAATTTCCTTTGAGTTTTCAAGCACAATAGACCCCTTGGAATACTGCTAACCTATAATTTTCCAAGCATAATGTTCCATACATTAGACATAAAACATAAAAAAAATTTGCAAAAGAAAGCACTCTCATGACAAAAATATTATATCCATCCATTATATTTGCAACAATGAAGCTCCAAGATAAGATAACAATTATTTAAACATCTAAATGCACCAATGAAACTCCAATTCATCCATCAATTGCAGGTCCAAATTCTTTTAGATAGAATAAAGCCAATCCAAGTGATGATGAGAGATGAAATGAACCTCTCATCAATTTATATGATCTTCTAAGGGATTCAAATTGCCTAATTAGGCCTAATGATGCCCCTCACAAAAAAATAATGTGCAAATAACAACACCTTAGCGACAAGCCCACCAAAGAGCTCCATAATAAGAATAATTAGCCTCTCAAGAGGGTCAAAATGATAGACAAGTAGCTAGCAGGGTTGTTGGAAGGCCAAATGATGTCCAACATGTGCCAAAATGAATAGAAGGGCTCCAAAAATAGTGATGAAGGGGATGGCCCCCTGATTTGCAACCAAATAACTTATGGCACCCCCAAGTGGTTGTGGGGAAACAAAATCATCCTCATGGGTCTCCAACTGAATCGAACAAGCTTGTATCACATCTACAAAGGGCGAGGGCAATGATGCAAGCCCTCCCTTGTCTCCCATGGTTAGACAAAACCCTATCTGGGCCCTGGATAAACTGCTAAGTGTGTAGCCGGTTGGGCAAGGTGGTTTAGGTGCATCATCATCATCAAATAAGTGGAATATGAGCGAGCAATGTTGACGGATCCCATGGCATGACAATGTGCTCTCTGCTATAGTGGAGGCCCATGGCTTTCAACACACCCTACAAATGTTATTAAGACCCTCTGAAGGGCTTGGACCTCGTATAGGGAGACCAAACCCCAAGATGAAGACCCACTTGCAATTCTGTATAAGATCCAATGCATCTCCTCACATTCCTCTACAACAATTCATTAGTGCAATTGAGCAAATGAGCTTACAAATCATGGAACCAAGTGGGTACTTCATGATGGCATGCCCTTCCATATTGGGCTTTAGAGTGTACATGTGTCTCCAAGTTCAAGGAGGCTAATCAAGGACCATATTAGGTGGTTTCAACCTAACAAGTCCATGGCATATCCATCATATGGCAGGGGTCATGTGATATAATGATGGAACAAAGTGGGGTATCAGGGGAAGGCACTAAGCCACATGCCGTGGTACAAGGGTAGCTATGATGAGGGAAGCCCAACTTGGGTGTATAGATGTGGGAGGGAGCATCGTGGTTAATGAGTTACCCCGACCTTTGTTTTTCCACCCTTCTTCAAATGCTTTTTGCCTTTTTATCGATTTTTCTTTTATAACTGCATCACTATGGAACCCCTTATTGTCCCAACCCTTGGTGGGCAATGAACCACCCAACCTTAAAGGGGATATCACTGATTTTGAGAGCATAATGTGAATGATATAATAGTGATATCCCCTTTAAGGTTGGGCGTTTCATCGCCCACCAAGGGTTGGGACAATCATGGGTTCCTTAGTGATGCAGGGGGCCAATATAAGGGTCCCTAGGATCTAGGGTGATGGCCATAATGATAGGGGGTAGAGCTCATGTTGGCTTTTGCCCACGTGCTAAATTTGTATGTCCCAACCATCTTTTGCATTTTATGGTACATTTCCTGTTGAGACTGGCTAAATTATGCTTTTTACTTTCTTTTCAGCTACATCAACCTCTGGGGCATCATTCCAGGGCCGAACCAAAGTGTAAACAAGGGTGGGGGGCTAACTCCTTGTGGACCCAATGGAGAAATGTGGACCTAGATGGGAAATATGTGAAAAGGGGTTATAATGAGCGAAGGGGAGTGATGTATGTGGTGTCGGGAAGTGGGACCATGCAACCAAAAATGGGATTTCCCATGTAGTGCCACTCCTAAAGCTAGTAGCTAATAAAGGAGATCCCACGAGACTAGGATACAAGGTCAACCACCAAGTTGGACAAGGGGACAAGAGTACAAACCAAGCCCATTATTTCTGCCGAATCCCCCCCACTAATCCATGCCCAAAAGTGTCCATTATAAGTAAGCAAAAATACACAACTACATAATGAATGCCATACCTTTAGGGTTGGAAAGCCCATCTTCAAACACACGATCATGACAGATGGGTGAGGGTGCATAATGGATGGCTTAGGTGGTGGAGATGGTGGCACATCGAGCTATCTGGTGGTTGCAAGGGGCTACTGGTTGAAGACAATCTAGGAGAAAAAATTCTCTTATGGGTGTCACCCACAGGTGGTGGGTAACATCTGGCTCCAACTAGGACATGATCTCTCAGTAGAGTGCACGAATGTACTCAAACGGGAAGTCATGAGAACACCAACAATCTCTAGGGACCACAGACCCGCTTTCAGTACATCAAAGACTAAGCACACGGGGCAACATGTTTTTGCAGTGTTTTATGATCACCCATGCTTATGTTAGGCCATAAAAACCAACAAGAAATAAATTTATTCTAAATGCAACTTTAATCTAAATGAGCATGCGATGCATCCTACCCTAATATGCATGATTATGTTGTGCAAATGTTAAGTGTAATCATAAAGGCAATGCAATCAACATGTCATCCAATCAATGTGAGAATAATCACCCCTAGAACTGCCCATGTGATGACAAAAATAAGAACAATCACAGATAGAGTTACGGGGATGGGAGGTGGGTGAATGAAATGACAAGGCATTAAGGATCTTAGATGAGGAGGGAAAAGAAGAATGGAATGTGCACCTTTCTTGCAACCAAAAGATGGATATATCGACAATCAAGGTCATAAATCTTTGATGAGTAACAATTTCAGGCATATCATCTTCACTATGATCCTTCTTGATGGTGTCATGCTTCATGATTGCTTTAAGGTCATGATGGGAAGGATGAAGGTGGCACGAGGGGTTAGAGTCTATGGGATGCTCCCCCCAAATGATCAAGCTTGGAAAGGAAATGGGATCATCGATGGTTGCTTGACTAGGAGAGAGAGAAGGATCAATTGATGATTCAGGTCTTCCTTCTGGATCATAGGGAAAAATAGGGGCCTTAGTGGTATCATTGACATCATAGAGAAGGTTCCTTTCATAAAAATGATCCCTCATCTCTCGTATCCCCTCTTGAATAGAGGAGTTGGTAAAGATGTCCAAAGGGGAAATGCGAGGATCCTCCTTAAGGGTTTTATCATATGTAAGGAGAGGAGAAATGTCCCCAAGGAGCAAAAGAACATTAGTAGCTTCACCTTTCAAGGTATATTCTTCATTGATATTGTCATCAAGATCCCTTGAAGATAACCTGTTTTATCACTTGATCCATTTTGAAAGGGTTCTTCTTGACTTTCAAGAATGGGAGTTACCTTGTCTTGGTCACAAGGTCGACTTCCTTCATATAGGATGATTCTCTATCTTCGTAAGAAGATATCTTCAAATCTATCATAATTAGTGATACTTTCAAGAGGGAGACTAGCGTACCAATCGTTAACTTGACCTTCAAGTGAAAAAGCAAATAACATCATAATTGTGTTATCATCCTCAACTCCCAATAGGGTAAGCATCTAAAATAAGTTATCTATGTGGATACAAGCATCTTGATCGGGACTCCTTTTGAACTTGGGACAAAAATGCCCAACGCATTGTTTTAGTCTTCGTGCCCTTTCTTCAGGATCGAAGTTATCAAAGGAAAATGTAGGGAAAGTGTCCTTTTGATTATAAGCCATATTTCATGTTTTTGTATACAAAACAAATGTGGAGTCGCCAGGGTGAATTTTAATGCCTCGATAGATTCTCGCTTCACCTTACAAGCACTAACTTTTAAGTTCAATGAAGAACTAGGGCTTCGTTCTTCCAATGGAGTTGCCACAAATGATATACTAATATTGTCGTATGGAGAACAAGGCACATGTCTCATATCCTTGATAAGGGATATCCTAGACCTAAGATTCCTTGGGAATGGAAGGACCTCCCTTGTAAGATCTTGTGAAATGATAAGCATATAAGGGCTTGGGACCACAAGAGAGACCTAGGGGATCGAAGCAAGGCCTAGGGTTTTGGGATGGTCGTGAACAATATGACTAGGCTAGGCAAGGATAAGAGGAAGGGGGTCAAGAGAGATTAACTTCCTTTGAGTTTTCAAGCATAATAGACCCCTTGGAATACCACGAACCTAGAAAGACCTAAATCCAAACGATTTTGGAGCTAAGGCTTGGTGTTTCTGACAAACTGACTGTGGGATTGCCTTCAAAATTGGAGGGCCAATGGGAGACACCCCAATGCAGTTCCTTGCTAACTCGCTTTGGAAATTGATGGCTTAAATGGATTTCGTTGGATGCCCTAGCTAGGCCGTCTAGCGTTAGGGAAAAAAATTTGGAGAAAGGAAAAGATTCAGGGTGATCACCAAGGATTTAGACCAGTGCCCAGCCAATTGTGGAGAATGGAGTCAAAGTGAAATTGATTTAAGGATTCTTTCCCTACCAAGGAGTCTTATTGCAACTTTACATGCCGTATAAGAGTAGCTACAATGTCACAAGAAGGATTTATACTTCACTTCACAAAATTATGGAGTTTCAAGGTGAAAGATATTGATCCACCCATAGGAATAATTTGATCTTTTTGTCGAAATGAGTAACATGTACAACGAGCCAACATTACATGTGTTCATGAATTTCGCATCAATAATTAGGGCACAAAAAATAATCAAAACATAACATTCCATACATTAGACATAAAACTTAAAAAAATTGCATAAGAGAGCACGTAGATGATAAAAAGATTATACCCATCCATTATATTTGCGACAATGAAGCTCCAAGATAAGTTATCAATTATCCAAACATCAAAATGCATCAATGAAACTCCAATTCATCCATCAATTGCAGGTTCAAATTCTTTTAGAGAGAATAAATCCAATCCAAGTGATGATGACAGATGAAATGAACCTCTCAATTCGAATCTCCTAATTATGCCTAATGATGCCCCTAACAATAAAAGAATGTGCAAATTACAACACCTTGGTGACAAGCCCACCAAATAGCTCCATAATAAGAATAATTAGCCTCTCAAGAGGGCCGAAATGATAAACAAGTAGCTAGGAGGGCCGTTGGAAGGCCAAATGAAATCCAACATGTGCCAAAATCAACAGAAGGGCTCCAAAAATAATGATGAAAGGGGTGGCCCCTTGATCTCCAAACAACTAACCTGGGGGCACAAAAGCATCCTCGTCGGTCTCCAACTGAATCGAACAAGCTTGTATCCCATCTGCAAAGGGCTGGAGCAATGATGCAAGCCCTCCCTTGTCTCCCATGGTGAGACAATGCCCCATCTGTGCCTTGGATAGATTGCCAAGTGTGTGGTGCAAGTGTGTGGCGCAAGTGTGTAGCCAATTGGGCAAGGTGCTCTAGGTGCATCATCATCTTCAAATAAGTGGACTACAAGTGAGCAATGAATGGTGCTGAAGGATCCCATGGCATGGCAATCTACTCTTTGCTATAGTGGAGGCCCATGGCTCTCAACGCACACACTACAAATGCTATTAAGACCCTCTTTGAAGGGCTTGGACCCCGTATAGGGAGACCAAACCCCAAGATGAAGACCCACTTGCAATCCTGTATAAGATCCAATGTGTCTCCTCACCTTCCTGTACAACAATTCATTTAGTGCAATTGAGCTTACAAATCATGGAACCAAGTGGGCACTTCATAGTGGCATGAACTTCCATAATAGGCTTTAGAGCTAAGTTGCAGGAAACGGGGAAACGGAAACGAGTTTCCGAAACGGGAAGCGATACAAAACGCAACCTCCCCAAATTTTGGAAACGGGGAAACGCGAATATATATATATATATATATATATATATATAATGTATTAATATGTATATATATTAAAGCATATTTAAAAATTTATTATATATATGTGCAATCATAAAGCATTAATGATACATTATAATTTATTACATTTGAACATTAAGATTAAATTTACATCACATTTATAACCTAAAAACAATTAAAAAACAAATTAAAAAAAAAATAAAAAAAAACACAAGATTTTTTTGGAAACGTGGGCTGTATGGCCGTGAAACGCGTTTCCTGCCGTACTGGCCACGTTTCCATTTCGGGAAACGTGGTGGTACGACTGGAAACGCGTTTCACGTTCGTACCAAACGCGTTTCCGCGTTTCGTCCCAGTTTCCAGCCGGAAACGGACCTCCCCCCCACGTTTCCTGCAACATAGCTTTAGAGTGTACAGTTGTCTCTAAGTTCAAGAAGAAGGTTAATCAAGGACCCTATTAGGTGGTTTCAACCTCTAAGGGAGTGACAAGTCCATGGTATATTCGTCATATGGCAAGTGTCATGTGTTATAATGATGGAACAAAGTGGTGTATCGGGGGAAGACTCCAAGCCACATGCCATGGTACAAGGTTAGCTATGATGAGGGAAGCCCACACTTTGGTGTATAGATGTAGGAGGGAGAAATCGTGGTTCATGAGTTACTTCGGCCTTTGTTTTTCCACCCTTCTTCATATGCCTTTTGCCTTTTTATTGATTTTTCTTTTATAATTGCTTGGGGCTCCAGTGGATGACAACATGATTTGAATGATATAACAGTGATACCCCCTTTAAGGTTGGGCAGTTCATCGCCCACCAAGGGTTGGGACAAGCATGGGTTCCTTAGTGATGCAAGAGGCCAATATAAGGAGCCCTAGGATCCAAGGTGATGGCCATAATGATAGGGGGTGGAGCTCATGTCGGCTTTTGCCCACGTGCTAAGTTTGTATGTCCCGACCATCTTTTGCATTTTATGGTACTTTTCCTGTTGAGATTGGCCAAATTATGCTTTTTACTTTCTTTTCAGCTGCACCAACCTTTGAGGCATCGTTCCAGGCCCGACCTAAAGTGTGGACAAGGGGAGGGAGAGGCTAACTCCTTGTGGACCCAATGGACAAATGTGGACTTGTATGGGAAATATGTGGAAAGGGGTTATAATGAGCGGAGGGGAGTAATGTATGTGGTGTCGGGAAGTGGGACCACGCAATCAAAGTTGGGGTTTCCCATGTAGTGTCACTCCTAAAGCTAGTAGCCAATAAAGGAGATCCCACGGGACCAGGATACAAGGTTAACTGCCAAGTTGGACAAGGGAACAAGAGTACAAACCAAGCCCATTCTTTCTGCCGAATCCCCCAATAATCCATGTCCGGAAGTGTCCTTGATAAGTAAACAAAAATACCCAACTACATAATGAAAGCCATACCTCCAGGGTTGGAAGGCCCATCTTCAATCATACGAGCATGACAGATGGGCGAGGGTGCATAATGGTTGGCTCAGGTGGCAGAGATGGTGGCATATCGAGCTATCTGGTGGCTGCAAGGGGTTACTGGCTGTCGACTGAAGACAATATAGGAGAAACAAATTCTCTTATGGGTGTCACCCACAGGTGGTGGGTAACAATCCAGATCAAATTTAGTTATTAGTTACCTCTTGAAGATCACTTAGATATGTGATTAACTTGCAACAATTGGGGAGAAGGTGATCAATGCAGAATTGGTAAATACGACAATGAATGGATTCTTAAAGCCTTGGGAACCATTTGGAAGGGTGTCTATTTACGGGAGAACCTTTTCCACTTTTGATAATCTTTGGGACAATTATGTCTAGAAAGAGATGCGGGGGGAGTCTAAAGCCAACATGAAGGAAGGTGACAAGGACTTGGCCCTTGTCAGTGAGACAAGAAAGGGAAAAGAAAAGGGTTTCGATGAAGGAAAGCATGAGGATTCAACATCACAATTGGGGAAGAAGAATGCCTTCAATAAAATCAAATGTTTCGTATGTCGCAAGTATGGTCGCTATGCATCATAGTGTCCAGAGAGGAAGAAAGGTAGAGGGAAGTCATAGCAGGAGGTAGTAGCCTCATCCAAAACTTAGATGAGTGAATTTGCTGCAAATTTGAGAGAGATTTCTCATTTGTTTCTTGCGTTTCTACTAGCACAATTTCTAGGAGTGCATGGTACGTGGATAGATTGCATCTTTCCATATGGCACCAACAGGGGAGTTGTTTGCTAGTCTTACAAAGAAGGACTTAGGACATGTGGAGCTTGGTAATGATGCCAAATATGTAATAAAAGGAGTTGGGACATTTTTGTTTTAGCTCGAGTTAGGTAGCTCATTGGAAGTAAAGGATATGCTGTATGTTCCAGGGCTCAAGATGAACTCACTTTCAGTTTTAGTTGCGGAAGACAAAGGTTTTTCCATGGAGTTCTCGAAGGGGAAATCATTTATTAGATTGGAAGGATAGAGCCTTGACATAACTTAGGGTATTGGGGTTAGAGTGAGCAATTTGTACAGGTTACGAGGTGGGCTTGTTTGAGCCTTAGTTCATAGCAATTATAACTCCAGTGAGTTGTGGCACAAGAGGATGGTGCTACCTGCATTATAGGGCATTGTTGATTTGGAGGAAGATTGTCGCTGGTCTTACATATTTCAGTATTGAACAACAGGGGGTGTGCAAAGGGTGCACGCTTGACAAATGTGCCAAGGCTACTTTCACAAGCAATGAGTCTACTTCCAAGGAGATTTTGGATTTATCATTTGATACATTCGGATGTATGTGAGTCAATGTCAGTACCATTTGTACAAGGAGGCATGTATTATGTGTTTTTCATTGGTAACTTCTCTAGGAAGGCATGGATCGACTTCATGAAGACAAAGTATGGGGTCTCTATTCGATTTTCGGAGTTCAAGACTCTTGTGGAGAACCATACAGGGAAGAAGATCAAGGTCGTAAGGTTTGACAATAGGTATGAGTATACCTCTAAAGACTTTAAGGATTTTTGCAAGGAAGCAGGAATTAAGAGGGTGACGACAGTGTTTACAACACATCATAATGGGGTTGTGGAGAGAAAGAACGAGTCAATCATAGGGGCTATTACAACCATGAGCCATGATCAAGATTTTCCCATGTACCTTTGGGAAAACGCATGCAATACGATGTCCTACTTCTAGGAAATAATCCTCATAACATTTTGGAGGGCAAGATACTAGAGGAAGCATTCGTTGATGTGAGGCTAGAGGTGAGCCACTTATGGATCTTTGGTTTTCTAGTGTATATACATGTACCAGAAGAGAAGAGGACAAAGATTGAGCCCTCCATCATAAAGGGCATGTTTTCGGGATACAATGAAACTTCAAAGGCTTACAAGGTTTTCATTCTAGCACAACGAAGGACTGTGGTGAGCTAACATGTGAATTTCGAGGACCTTGCATGCATGAAGTCACATGAGACCCTGCCAATGATAGAGGACAAGGAGTAGGAAGCTCCAAAGTTTGAGTCTAGATCAACGACTCCCAATTCAGGAAGTCAACCTTCAAATGAGGAGGAGACATGAGCTCCTTGTTTTATCAAGTGACCTCAATGGTTCACGCAGACATTGAGAGATGCTCTAGAGCATGTGGAGGGTTCTAGGAGCAAGGTGAGGGAGAAACCTTAGAAGAAGTTTCCAAATTGTATGGCCCTAAGAAGTAGCATCATTGAATAAGCAAAAGGGCAATAGGTCTGGGGTAATGCCATGGTGGGGGATGATGCGTGGGACGTTGTGCCAAGACCAGAGGGAATGCTAATCCCACATGGCTCTCCAGGAAGTTCCTTCCTCGCTAAGAGGGAGTGTTGATGTTTGTAGCATCAAATAGGAGTTTTTGCAGAGGAATAGTGCTAGATGTGTGGAAATCATCCAAAAAGTCCCTTCTATTTTTTAATTCATTTTAATTTAAAGTTAATTATTAAAGTGAAATATTTTATTAGTGAGTTGATTAATGTCTAATAAAATGTAAAGTATTTACATTAGTGATTTAGATGTAATCTCCACTGTCGATTGGGATATAATCTAAACTGTTAATCTCATTGAGAGAGTAAGGTTATGGAGACTTGGTCATAAACTCAATATTATTAAAGAAATACAAAGTGAAAAGAAAAGACACAGAGAATGTTAAAAAATCACAAGTGGGAGAGTGATAAAGGAGACTAACCCAACTCTCAAAAATTGAAGGGGCCATACACAACAAGTGTAGAGGAAACTTTTGGAGTTTGTACAACCTAGCAAAAAGGAGGGTGACCATACAAATTTCTGGACATATTTCAACAAAAACAAGAGGATTTTTACAACAGGTTTTGGTAGGGATGTATAGGTTGTATGGTGCACCAGAGCAACCAGTTTTTTCTATAATTTTTTCGTGTTTTCTTAATGAGCTATTTTCCAAGTTTTGGAGCCCTTGTAAGCTTGGAGTAATTTTAATGAAAAGTGATATTTGAAGGGCAGAAATTTCTGTGCGTATTTTTGAAATTGGTTTCTTGTGCTTCTTGTTAAATTTCCGTTGAATCTATCACCTGGCATTTTATTAACCTAGCAGACTACAGATCTGCTGAATAAATGCACAACTAGGTTCTTAGCACACAATTAACGAAAGCAAAATTACACCATTCTCAATAGCAAGTGACATAAACATATTCTACCCAACCAATAGTTCTTCATTATTAATTGATAGCCTACTTGGGTTCTCATCTTAGGATAATGGCCCAACTAAAGAAAATACACCTACAACACACCTTGGATCTGGTCCACCTGATCAGGCCCTAGATCTCCTCGGCTGATCTGGATCTCCAATGTTGCACCCTTGCACTTTCCTAAGACCTGAGACACTGGAATGGAAGTCCTTCACTAACCACTAAGATGCTTGTCTCAATGTCTTGTGTTGTTGTATGGTTTGTCTCTCTTCTCGTTAACCTTGCTTTGATAACTTTAGATTGAGCTAAATCTCTAACCCTAATCTCTAAAGCAATTGACGGTAGAGATTAGATCTCGCCTGACTTGAGATCAACAATTGAGATTGAAAGTTGAAACATAACCATTAAAGTAAATACTTTACTTTCCTAAGTTTCTTTAGCTCAATAGGCAGCATAATTAACTATGTGATTTTCCTAAGTTAAATTTACTCTAAGTTACATGAGCAACTTTCTCACACTTGAGCAAGTGTTCTAAGGAGACTTTGGGTGACTTCTGCAAGCCTAAACACTTAAGTCTCTGCAGAAATACCTGCCCGAGCTACAAACATTAACACTTCCACTTCCAGTGAAATTTCCAACGAGTGTATTTTATCCTATGAACTGGAGAATTCAATCTAAATTAATTTTTCAGTAAGGAAATCACAGGGAAGTAATCTGCCTAGGTTGCTGGAATAGAGATTTTAACACTTCTCAATATGGGACCGGGTCTAAGAAAAATTAACTTGGTTTGGTACCCATTTACAATCCAGGAATGCATCACGCAATATCCCCTTGTAATGCTAATTTGAGGTGTAGATAAAATAGTGAACATATAGAAAATATTAATGCAGCCATAACAAGGTGCAAGACAATGATCGAATTAGAGATTGGCTAAATGATAGGCTCTAAGAAACCAAAACTGCTTCCCACAAATTGGTGAAGCTAATAAGGGTTTCCACTGGTAAGCATAAGCACGACTGATCAAGAATGTGAGCGAATACCCATAAACTAGTTAAGGAATGATCTCCAAAATATGATGGACAAGATGACAAAGAGCATGCTGAAGTGAAAGCAGATCTCAGTAGAAAGAGCATGTTGAAGCGAAAGCAGGTCTCAGTCTGATGCTCAATGTAGAATATCTATTAAAGATCAACATAGGTGCTTTAATCATGCAAGCCAAAGAATCAACAAGAATGCAATAAAAAAATTTCAAATGAAGAAATTGGATAATGGTCAATCTAAAAGAGAAAATGGTGGTGAAGTCAACCTTGTGTCAAATGGTGTATCAATATTTCGAAGATGAAGTTGGAGAATTTCAGAAATTGACATGCCAATGAGTCCATGAACCCTGTTGCTTTTGTCATCTTTCACGACTTTCTTTATGGCATCCAAAGGTGCAATATCTGTACTGAGAATCATGAACAACCCCATACTTCCATGCCGAACTTCATGAAAAACATTTAGAGCTAGATAAGCATATCGCTTTCAGATTTAGAGATAATCAATAAAAAATGAAATGATTATAAAATAAAATATTACTGCACCTACGCAAAGTGCACATAAAATAACATACTCTTAAAAAATGATATTCAGAAAGGTGCTTGAATGATCAAGATATGCCCTCTAGAAAATGAGTTTCTGAGAAACCCGATGAACAATAAGCACCGAACAATGAAATCTCTAGAAATCAATCGCAATTTGCACCAGCATTCTCTACATAAATCAGCTTTGAAAATGATCTTAGTATAACAAAGTTATGCACATTTAAAAATGACATTCAAAAACTGAAAGTGCAAAGCATGAACTTCCCTGAAAATGATGATGTGGTAGTGTCTAGAGGGTTTTATAAATTTTTGAAAACCAACAATTTTAGAAATTTCACTTCTTTCCTAGAGGTTTCTGGATCCTAACTCTGTATTTTCAGCTTTAGCACTGAATTGAATTATGCATAAAATAACAGCAATAATGGACAATCATTCTCTCTTTCATAACCCCATTAACGGTTCACCAAGGCAATCCAAGAGAAAAGATACCAATCTACTGCTAGTAAATTTCAGCCCTTTAGGCAATCTTATTATGCATGAATCAGATCAGAAATTTACATCTATGATAGCAGTAAAGTCTGTCCTGTTGTATTCAATATCTATGTTAAAAGCTTTAACATATGTCAAATCATCAAGACATATAAGAGCTGGAAATTACAAAATCAAGAAGATAATGATTGCTGAAAATTAAATCTACAAATAGATGATTTTTGACAACGGAAAACTTCACCCACATACACACATGTATGTCAAGATGAAGTACATGTACATACTATAGCCTCATCCCAAGGCAAATACATTGCTTTGGCTCTCCATAGTCCAAATCCCTCAATAGGAAAACCATGAAAAATCCAAGCTCCATCAAAGATCCTCTAGAAAGTAGTATCACACTAGCAAGACATATCCCTTCTCCTCTTCTTCTATAACAAGAGTAAAGTTCTTCCTTGCGGTTTCTTACAAGCCCTAGCTCCTTGGTATTCTTAAGGTTAAACCCTAGCTTTGGCACATTCAAAGATACACTAAAAACCTTAGATCCCTAAGATCAAGAGAGAAAATACAAGGAAGAATCCACAAGAGAGAGACTAAAGCTCTCTTCTCCTCACATCTCTAAAATACAAGATAATTGAGATGATTAATGAAAGGACTCTCTCCCCCTCTCTCTCTCTCTATATATATATATATATATAGAGAGAGAGAGAGAGAGAGAGAGAGAGAGGCCAGCAATACACAAGTGGGCCTAGACCCTTACAAGCAACCTTTTACAAAAAGTAGGCCCACACATGTTGAGCGTTCCTCTACAAGTGACACATATCAAGTTCTGAGGTGATGATGATTGGAGTATTGTTAAATTATGGTATGTTCTATGCTTAGAGCAGTTTACTTCTTTTCTTCTTATTAGCCACAGATTAACAATCATATATACATTAAGTAAAGTGCAGATAGAACATTAAACGATTAACAAAAAACAAGCCAAGGCAAGAAACACAAGATGTGGTGGCTAGCCAAGGGCAAACCCCAATGCGGGGAAACCCTTTGATCAAATCTTCTTTTATCTTCAATAGTTAAGCAGAGAGAAATAGTACAAAATCATAATTATGTAATTTTATATCAACAGCAACAAACCCTAGATCAACAAAGTTAAACTTGGTCAAATGAATTGAAATTGACCTCCAATATGCTTGGTCAATTTCCAGTCAACTAGCCCTCGAACAGCCTGAAGAAATAGCCCTTGAACAACCCCAAAAACACAGTCAAACTGCTATTGACTGAAGTCAACCTGCTACCCAAAACTAGGGCAGTCAACGCTGGTCAAACCTGTGGACAGATTGCCTCGATTTTTGTGCCAAAATTTGCGGCCTCCCTAGGAGAGGCAGCCACACCAAAACCGCACCTTTGATGATTCAACGCTTGGTCAACGCAGGTCAAAGAGACCTTCAACAACTTTTGCGTCCTCCTTTCAATGTCCTTGCCCTAATGCGTCCTCCTTCTTCCCACGTGTGAGCTGCTCTTTGTATAACCCAAAGCTAAGGGGAGAGAGAGAGAGAAGAATGACTGAGATGGGATGATGAGAAAATGAATGAACCTCTCTTGTATTTATATGATTCACTGGGCATGTGTGCCACACATTTAACCACTGGGCGACCTTGACAATTTGTTAAGTAAATACAAATAAATTCATTTCTCCATAAATACTTGTTGGAATCGAATGATCTTTAGATCAATCCTACACCTTTCGACAAGAGGAATCTAGGAAAAACATCAACTGCCATAAATGAGGTGACACACATGGAGTTTGGCCCTTGTTGCCAATTTTAACACTCCCTCTCAACTAGGGAGAACTCCATCTGCAATCCGTCTGACCGTCGCTACTATCCCAGCCATCAAATGCACTGCCTTGCACTGCTTGGCACTGCTTTGCTCTGCTCTGCTCGAACTATGAAGAAGAAGAAATGATCGAGGATGTATCATACAATCCTCCACTGGCCCGAGGTCAGTCTCAGAGTGTGTCATACCACTCACATTGATCCCAGATTAGTATCATTGATCCCAAATCAATGGAGGTCATCCTAGCATAGGGAGTACGGTAGATACAACGATGCATCCATCGATAGTACTACTAATGGTCCCTAACCCCATTTCCCTACTCATTGATCAGATGAAAGGTACTTCCCATGAGTCCCAGACTGCATGGGTAGGATGCCTCGACAAGAGAACTAATCATCTTGTCCACAGGAGAACAAATCATCCTGTCCAATAGTCGCCACAGGAGAACTAATCATCATGGCCCATAGGAGAACTAATCATCTTGTCCACAGTCGCCACGGAGAACTAATCATCCTGGCCCACAGGAGAACTAATCATCCTATTCCATAGTCGCCACAGATAATAATCATCCTAGCCTATAGTTGCCATGGGGTTCCACAAGGGAAGGTTGAACCTTTCACCATGTACATAGTGCACCACTAGGGGATGGTGAGTCGCCCTGTGGTCGCATGTCGCTCCAAGAAGTACCCCGCGCCCCCTTGGAGCTCCCAGAGCTCAATACATCATACTCAACCCTCATAAGAGGGTCTCTGAACGACACCAAGTCATTCTCGGAAAGTCAAGAATTTGACTTTCCCCAGGGGCTTTGTCAAAATGTCGGCGACCTGTTCATCTGTACCGATACGTTGGAGTCTTATTGCTCCTCGCTGCACCATATCCTGAATATAGTGGTACCTGATATCGATATGCTTGGAGTGATCATGAAATACAGGATTCTTTGATAAACGAATCGCTATAGTTGTCACACAGGATCACGGTGGTATATCCAATGTAAATCCAAACAACTCACTGAAGAGCTTTCCCAACTAGACCGCCTCACAAGAGGCCATATTAGCAACAATGTACTTTGCCTTGGCGGTGCTCAAAGCCACCGACTTCTGCTTCCTTCTCATCAAGGATATTGAGGCAGATCCCAAAGAGAAACAACACCTAGAAGTGCTCTTTCGGTACACCACATTGTCTGCCCAATCAACATCTGTATATCCAAGTAGTCTCACATCTTCGACAGTGTATCTCAACCCATGAGTGATTGCGCCATGAAGATATCTCAACAGATTCTTGGCACCAATCCAATGTGTGTGGTGAGGCTCAACCATATGTTGACTCAATGTGTTGACTGCATAGCATATATCCGAACGAGAGTTCACTAAGAACATCAATGCTCCGACGAGTTAACGATACTCGGTAGCATTTCGTAAAACAGGTCCAGTAGCACTACTGCTTAACTTCTTGAAGTCAAGCTCCATCGGGGTAGTCACAGGCTTGTAGTCCACCATACCAAATCTCTCCAATATTTTCACCACGTATTTTCCTTGAGATAGAAAAATCTCCCCTGGTTTCTGCCAGACTTCCAGTCCAAGGAAATAGTGCACCAGTCGTAGGTCTTTCATCTCGAACTCGAAAGCTAACTCCCTCTTACATTTGAGAATGAGAGGGTTTGCACCTGTTAGAAAGAGGTTGTCAACGTGCAACACCAGTATGAGAGGTTTCTCATCTTCAACCTTAAAGTAAAGGTTAGGGTCGGCTTCACTCCTAGTGAATCCCAACTTCATTAGGTAGCTATCGATCCTCTCATACCACGCTCGGGGTGCCTGCTTTAGCCCATAGAGGGCTTTCTTCAACCTGCACACGTGAGATTCTCGATCATGAATCTCAAATCCTTCAGGTTGCTCCACATAGACCTCCTCTTTGATTGAACCATGCAAGAACGCGGTCTTGACATCCATCTGATGTAGGTTCCATCCTTGCGAAGCAGCAAGGGTTGTGATCGAGCAGATGGTGGTATATCGAGCAACAGGTGCAAATATCTTGTCATAGTCTATACCTTCCTTATGAGAGAAGCCACGAGCGACAAAATGAGCCTTATACTTTTTTGCACTTCCATCAATTGCATGCTTTATCTTGTAAAGCCATTTCTAAGTGACAACTGCTTTGTCCTGGGGTCTAGGGACCACATCCCAAACATTGTTTTTCATGATGGACTCATGTTCCTCTGTCATAGCATTCTTCCATACTTGATGCTTGACAACTTCTGCGAATGACGAAGGCTCATTTTGGATGATCGTGCTCATGATGGTCAAGTATCCCTGATACCTGGTCGGCTTCTCACTTTCTCGGAAGGTTCCCCTTGGTGCAACGTGCCCTTCAACATCATCAAGTGTCCCCCTTAGCCATGAAGGCCTCTTGATCCAAAAATGGATCCTGGATAAACCTCTAAGTCTAAAAGACTTCATGCAAAAGGTAAAAGGTGCCAAATGGCACAAATCCTTTGTAAATCAGAGGAAAATGAAAGTCGCAGGCTGCTCTTAGAAATAGTCTCATCGCAGAGATCTCCTCATTCTGAATCCAACACAGCTTGAATGGGCGAGAACGGATTACGGATGGAGTTATTGTAAAATGAAAATTGCCAATATCCTTAGGAAAGGAGGCAATTTCATTAAATTCTGAACTATATTGAAAATTTTGATTTTAGTATAGGCTCACGGGCCAATCCACAACTGACACGTGGCAGGCCGGGATTGGGCCACGTGGCCTTGTTTGATTGGGCTAAGAGAAAATATCGCATCGCAATTATTTATAAGGAAGGGACCTTGGGTCATCGACGATTACGATAAGCGGTCGCTGCTTTATCGTATCGCACATATTCATGGGAGGACTTAACAAAAGGCCAAAGGACGCAACGATTTGCGATTGCGATTATCGCATTACAATATTGCATCACACATAACCCAAGGGGAAGGACCCATAGCGTTGAGAAGGGCCGATGCGACATACGATTGCGATTGCCGATCCCAAAGGAGGACCCCAGGCCATGCAACTTGCGATGACGATCGGAACTGGACCCGAAAGCGTTCTGAAACATAAATACATAATATTTCACATTCAGACAAAAGCCATTTCCACGGGCTTTTGCAATATTTGCCATGTTTCTAATGTATTTCCGAAATACAAAGGGACGGGCCATTGCGACATGCGATGACGACTTGCAAGCGGACTCGATAAGAGAATAAGGTGGATTTAAGGACTTTTTGAAGTCCGATACATTGAGTTTGGCGGATTTTCTCTGTTTAAAATACATTTTCCTGTGTAAAACATAAGGCGACTGCATTTGGGATTCTGAAGGATTCCAAGATGCCCGATGCACTCTTACGTTACAGAAATGGTGACCACCTCCCCTTGGCGTTAAGCAATGATTGTATAATGCCTGGAAGAGGAATCTAAAATGAACAGGCAGCGCAACTTTGACTTTGAAGCCACAGACAGAGAGCCAAAAAAAGGGGGGGCAACACTGAGACAGAACAGAGATAATAAGAAGCAGAAGGAGGCGTGGAAATTTGCAGAGGTTGAGAGGAAACACCGAGAGCACAATTGATTCATTCGCTAGGAGGTCAAGCGAAGCACTAATAACATAGAGAGTGGTGAATTCTCATTCATGGAGGCAACATGATGCTCAGGAGAAGTTCCGAGAAGCTCATGCAGGCCTGTAATGCTCAGTGAATGTGTGGGCAGAGTTAGAGCGCTGAGGAACCCATTGGGAGGCTCGGTGTGCCAGAGCGCTTGATAGAGCGAAGCCACCAGAGGTTGGAGGCAGCGCATAAATACTTCAGTGAAGTATCAGACAACAAAGAGATCGAATGCTCGAGCTGTTGCTGGTGTTGTCTAAGTTGAAGACACAAGAAGGATTCCACAGATAGTAGACATTTCTGAGGGAGTTAGAGAAGCCCGAAGCTCAAAGGAGCTCAGAGCACTGACTGAAAGAATTAGTACAGAGAAGCCTAGAACTCTTTGCAGCTAAAGGACAGAGAGGGGTAAGATGGTATTCTGAGCCCATTGGTTCATTTGTAAACCATATGGAGTTGAGTCAAGGACTTGTAAAAAGAATTTAGCCATAATCCCAAAGAGTCTAATTGAGTTGATTACAGCTCAAGGAGACGTAGCCCAAGATATCAGGGTGAACTCCATATTACATTGTTATCTTATGTGTTTGCTTCTTTGCTGCATTATTCACTATTATATGCATTTATGTATGTGTTCAGGAGCACATTAAATATCAGCATACACAGCGGATTTTAAAGTACATCACAACGAACAATAAAAACAAGCATATGATTATATTTTCAAGCATTTCTTAATTCTGCATTGGTTAATCAAATAGACTTGGGAAAATTCAAGCTTTGGAAGTGGGAGAGGTTTTGTAAGCTAGACAAGAAGCGTAAGTGCTCCATTTTCAGATTAGGTGGTATCAAAGCTTAAGATTGATTAACCACACCTTTAGGAAGGTTATATCAAAATGCTTGATTGACAAAGCAAAGACTGCTTGTCTGAAAGGTGTTGAACAACGAAAGGCTGATTGTATGCTTGTTTGTAGACTGATTATTGTTTGAGTTTGCAGAGGTGAAGGAAAAGCTATTGATAGCTCAGTCCAAGAAGGACAAGAAGGAGAAGGGTTGAAGACATTCTTCTATCCCAAAGGACCTCAAGGCAATCTTTGGAGCACAAGAGGTTTGTTGTAAGAGGTTGCTTAAATAAGCCCTTTATTTATCTCGTTGAAGTTTTTTTTTGTTCATTGACATAATGACAACTTCTACAAGTGGGTCCTCAAATTCTGCTCTCTTCACAAGACTCTTTGATGAAGACATGAAGCAAGAATTATCCACCATGATGGATATGGTGACATAAATGTATGAGGATGGAAGGAAGAGCAACATACTTAGAAAGCAGTTGAATTCCATGAAGGAAGAGAAGTAGTTGCTTGCTGACAAATTGCAGGAAATGGAGAGGCAACTTCATATGGCAAATATGAACATGAAAAGGATGCATGAGTTGGAGTCACAACTCTTTGTTGCCCAAGAAGCCTTAGTCAAGTATCAGCTTGAAGAAGAGGTAAGCCATTCTAGTTTGTCTTCAAATTCTTCTGAGAATGCTTATATTGGTTCTTTTGAAAAACATACTAGAGGCATAGGTTCCAAGCTAATGTCCAAGATGGGCTATGAAGGAAAGGGCTTGGGAAAGCATGCACAAGGTATTATTGAACCAATAATGGTTGAGGAAAGGCCAAAGTATTTGGGTCTTGGCTATGGATAGTCTTATGGAGAGAGTTCCAAAGCTGCCATGAAAGCCATTGAAAACATTCCAAGGAGTTTCATTGCAAGTCCTCTATCTCAAGAGTGTGAAGATTGTGTTCAGGAGGAATGCAATGGCTTGAAACATCATTTGTGGGGTGTAGGTGTTCAGAAGGACACCCTTGAACCAGAGGGTTGTGGAAACTCTAACAGCCTTGAAGAGATTGATGGGATTCCAAAGGGAGCCACTTCTTCATTTGCTTCACGTCCTTATGAAGACAATAAAGGTGAAAGAGGTAGGTATAAATCTGGTTCTAACCATAGTCCTTTTGATTTTGCAAAGCATGATAAATTTCCACATAGATATGGGAAAAGAATTGCATGTTCCTTTTGTGGTTTGGATAACCATCATGTTTCTAGATGTTAGAAGAGAATGGCCACGTACAAGAAACTTTTGAAGGAAAAGAAGCAAGCAACCAAAGGTCCATTGGACAAGGCAAATGATGTTGTCAAGAGGATGCATATGTGTTGCACTTATTATCATAAGCAAGGGCATCTTGCTGAAAGGTGTTGGACTCTGAATCCGACAATGCTTCCACAAAAGCTGAAGGAGAAGGTGGAAAGAGAAGATGGCAAAGATGGAAAGGAAGATTCCATGACTGATGTGTCTCAGAATGATTCACATATTGATGCTGATGTGTAGACAAAGGAAGGACCTTTGAAATGGATTGGTAAGAAATGGTAGAGTTCTTATCCAATTAAAGATTGCATGTCTATTGATGCATCTGTTTGCATTTCTTTGTTAATAGAATGCAAGTTGCAGGTTTATACCAAAATGGTGAATGGAAAAAGTTGAATAGGAGGCTCACTTTGTTGCTGCAACATTATATTTTATTTCAGCTTGGAAAGTACAATGTGCTAAAGCGAAAGTTGAAGGATGAAATGTATGCATGAGATGATGTGCATGAACACAGGGATGTTGATGTTTTCCTTGTTTTTTGAAACATGTGTGTGTGATTGACTTGAAGGGTTGATTGCTTTAAAAGCATGTTTTATGGGCTTGTTATCTAGTCCATCATTTGTATGCAGAGGTAAGACTTGGAGGTGTTCACAAGATGTGAAAATTTGTTTCTTTTGTTGAAGCAGGAGTTTAGTCCATCCAGATGTTCTCTGTATGCCTGTTGTTGTTAACAATTGTTGTTGGCAGCTTGTCAAACAGGTACAAATGAAAGTTTTGTGGAGTAGATGTACTTCACATTTGTTGAGCCACCTTGGATCAATAGGCAAAGAAGCTCAAACTACCTTCTATGAACATTTTAAAGCACATCATAACCAACAATAAAAACAAGCATATGCTTATATTTTCAAGCATTTCTTAATTCTGCATTGGTTAATCAAATAAACTTGGGAAAATTCAAGCTTTGGAAGTGGGAGAGGTTCTTGTAAGCTAGACAAGAAGCCTAAGTGCCCCATTTTCAGATCACCTCTTCCTAGAAGAGGAAGGCTCTTGCGGAGGGGGATCAACACGATCCATAGGTTCTTCCACATCGAGCATCATCTCATCTTCCTTTTCCTTTGGTTCCTTGGTGTCAGCTTCTTTAGATCCCCTTTGAGTAGGAGGATTGTCAACTTTGCTAAGAGCCATATCTTCGTCAAAGGTGACATCATGGCTAATCTCGATTTCCCTTTGACCAACCACATAGATTCTATAGCCCTTAGTGTTTTCGCTATAGCCCACGAAGATTCCTTTCTTTCCAGATGCACCTAATTTATTCCTCTTCTCCTTCGGCACATGAAAATATACTTGACTTCCAAAAATTCTAAAATGAGATACGTCAAGTTTCTTACTAGCGAACATTTCTTCGGGAGTGTTGTAACCCAATGCTTGATGAGGGCATTGGTTTTGCACATATATGGCGGTATTCGTAGCTTCGGCCCATAGAAACTTCGAAAGTCTTTGATCGTGAAGCATAGCACAGATAGCTTCCACAATCGTACAATTCTTCCTTTCCACCACACCATTCTGCTCAAGAGTATATGGTGTTGTAGTCTCCCTCTTAATTTCAGCTATTTTGCAAAAGTCATGGAACTCATTGGATTCATACTCAGTCCCATTATCAATCCTTAAGATCTTGATTTTCTTTTCGGTTTGATTCTCGATCAAGGCTTTGAAGTGATGAAACCAAGTGAACACTTCATCCTTCTTTTTCAAGAAGTATATCCAAGTCTTGCGAGAATAGTCATATGTAAAAGTGAGGTAATATAAATATCCTCCCAAGGAGTTCACAGGCATCATACCAGATATGTCTGAGTGAACCAACTGCAATATATTGGAGGTCTTGCTTTGGCTTGAGGGGAATGGTCCCCGTTTGAGCTTCCCTTCGGCACATCCCAGAGCTCAGAACTCTGGCTTCCCTGTCACCATCTGTCTTGCATTGGGTAGAGCTTTATAATGAAGGTGAGCAAACCTCCGATGCCATAGTTCGGATTGAAGTGATGTGTCACAAGACATGACACCCAGCGGGCTTCCTCCTACCTGATATAATGAATTGACTCAAAACCCAAGAGTGAAAGGTTCTTTAAAATTCTTTTTCCATATACGTACCTTGCCATCGATGAAGGTTACCTTGTAGCCTTTGTCTTCCATTACTGAAATAGACACCAAGTTCTTTTTGAGATCAGGTACATATAGGACTTCTTGTAAATGAATTGTATTACCCTGATTCAATTGAAGAGTGACATTCGGTACGCCTTTCACAGGATATTTTGCGTTGTCCCCAAGAACAATTTCCAGGTTGGTCTCCTTCTCTATCAGATTAGAGAGAGCTTCTTTGAAACCAATGAAGTGCCTTGAAGCACCACTATCAACAAGCCAATTTCCCAGCATGTACGGGGGAGTAGTAGTAGAGAGGGCCGCTGGTAGACAATATTCATCTTGCTTATTGTTAACAATGTTAGATTCATACCTGGAGTTTCTTGCCTTCTTGAAGGGTTGTCCTCTTCCTTGATTTTCGACATTTATTTTACCTCTGCCATTGGACCTGCCATTCCTTTGATTTCCTTGAGAGTGATTTTGGTCATTGTCATGGTGCGAGTCCCTTTTATTAGGGCACTCCCTCGCATAGTGGCCCATTTTGTTGCAATTGTAACATCATCCTTTTCTTCAACCCTTCGGTCTAGCCTTTCCTTTGGATTTAGCCCCAAAATTGTTTCTTCTTTTAGTATGAGAAGAAAAGGCGGAGGGATGGCCTTTAAGTGCGGGCATTTCTTGCTCTTCCATCTTTGTCTTTTCTTGAATACATCTAGCCATCAATTCCTCAAATCCTGGGATGACATTATTGTTGAGAAGAGTAATCCTGAATATATACCATTCAGGTGGCAGTCCTCCAAGAGTTGTGATAGTCATTTCCCTGTCAGGAACTACTTCCCCAATAGATAGGAGATCATTCTTGATCTCGGTCATCCTTAAGAAATATGCTTGCATACTGTCATCTTTGCTCTTCTTAATTTCCTATAGCCTATTTCTAAGGAATGAAATTTGATTTGCATCATTGACTTTAAATAAACTCACTAGTCTATCGTAGATTTCCTTGGAGGTTGTTAGCTTGGAAACATAAGCCACCAGGCGCTTGTCGATAGAGTCTCGGATGATCTTCCTTGCTTTGACTTCTCCCTTGGAACACTTGCTTTTGGCAACAACGGATGCATTTGATGGAGGCGCAACAATATTGCCTCTCACATGGTCCAACACTTCCTGATCTTCTAAAGTCAGATCGAGTGACATCTTCTATCTGTGATAGTCAAACTTCTCACAGAGCTTGTCTTCGGTGGCGAAGAGTGTTGAGGACCCCATGAAGTTTTTAGGATAGCCTTGCCAACCTTCTCTTTGGTGATTGCTCTTGCTCTTGCTCTTGCTTGGGATTCGTCTTCACCTCAACTCTGATACCCTGTTAAATTATGGTAAATTCTATGCTTAGAGCAGTTTACTTCTTTTCTTCTTATTAGCCACAAATTAGCAATCATATATACATTAAGTAAAGTGCAGATATAACATTAAATGATGAACAACAAACAAGCCAAGACAAGAGGCACAAGATGTGGCAGCTAGCCAGGGACAAACCCCAATGTGGGGAAACCCATTGATCAAATCTTCTTTTATCTTCAATAGTTAAGCAAAGAGAAATAGTGCAAAATCATACTTATGTAATTTTATATCATCAGTAGCAAACCCTAGATCAGCAAAATCAAACTTGGTCAAATGAGTTGAAATTGACCTCCAATATGCTTGGTCAATTTCCAGTCATATAGCCCTCGAACAACTTGAAGAAACAGTCCTTTAACAACCCCAAAAACACAGTAAAACTGTTGTTGACTGAAGTCAACTTGCTGCCCAAAACTAGGGCAGTCAACGTTGGTCAAACTTGTGGACGAATTGCCTCGATTTTTGTGCCAAAATCCGTGGCCTGCCTAGGAGAGGCAGCCACACCAAAATCGCACCTTTGATGAGTTAACGCTTGGTCAACACAGGTCAAAGAGACCTTCAGCAGCTTCTGTGTCCTCCTTGCCCTTTTGCATCCTCTTTCTTCCCACGTGTGAGAAAATGAATGAACCTCTCTTGTATTTATATGATTCACTGGGCATGTGTGCCACACATTTAACTACTGGCCGACCTTGACAATTTGTCAAGTAAATACAAATAAATTCATATCTCCATAAATACTTGTCAGAATCGGATGATCTTTAGATCAATCCTACACCTCTCGACAAGAGGAATCTAAGAAAAATATCAGCTGTCATAAATGAGGTGACCCACATGGAGTTTGGCCCTTGTTGCCAATTTTAACAAGTATGCAATGCTCGATGAAAAAGCATCTAATTTTCCAAGTGAAAACATCCTCCAAGTGCTTCAATGCCCCATTGCATCCCCAAAGTGATGTGCCATCTTTGGTCCATATAGCTACAAGTCCATTCCCTAAACCCAATCTAACATAAGTCAAGTATAAGCTTCCTTGTAAGTGATCCAAGCAACCTCATGTTGTCTAGGGCTCAATGCAGTCTCTATAATGCCCAATACTTCTCTAGGGCAAGGCTTCCTCCAAGTAAGCAACATTATCTTCATATGCCAACTACATGAAGTAGTCATCATGTTGTCACAAGGTCTCCAATTCTCCAAGAAAAAATATCAATCAAGCATCCATACGAGGTCAAGCAATCAATGAGCAAGCGATGTCCAATGTGCAGGTCCATCATGGGACAAACAAGGCCTCATCCATACACAATTCACCCCACATCACATGAAGCAACCCTATAACATGATGTAAATGCTCTTGGAGTAACCTTGAAAGCTAACAAGGGTGACATGTGGGTGGATGACCTGCACTCTCACTAACATGTTTGTTGCAAGGCTTGACTTGTTGTTTGCATGGTGGTTATGTGGCAGGGTCTCTTGTTTGCATGGAAGCATCCAAGGTGGTTGCATCATGGAGTTCTCCATGTAATCGCCAATCAGAGTTATTAACATGTGGGGATGATGGAACCTCAAAGCTAGGTGGCTGTGGCCTTGAGTAACGCCATCCTCACAGATTGTCCAAGGTGTCCACTGCTCTAACAAAGGTTGTAAGAAGTGACGATAGTCAAAAGGGAATTACCACTAAAAAAAGGCGTAGCAGGAAGGGTTGTTACCATGATGGTATAACGGATAGTGTGGCCCATGTTGGTTGAATGATCAAGTGTTAAAAAGGGAGCTTGCTGGATAGTGTACAAAGGGGCCACAACATAGAAAATGTTAATCAACAAGAAGCATTGAGGAGAGTAGGCATTGAAAAGAGATGCACTTACCAAAGAAAAAGGAGGCTTTCCAACATATAAAGTTGGTTAGGAGCATCGAGTCCTTTTGCACGGGGTTGAGTTGAGGGTATAAAGCCAAATATTGAGGTGCCCATGGGTGTTGGTGATAAGAAAAAGGACGTTGGGTAGGGGGTTGTTAGCAATTGCATTAGAGGGAACATACACAACCAAAAACTCTTGTGATTACTTGCTGGGGTCAAAAGGTGAGGGGAAGTTACTAAGTGTTAATATTTGTAGCTTGGGAGGCACTCCAAACCTTAGGGTTTAAGGTTGTGGAGGAATTGGCACCACAAAAGGGCGTTGTGGGCTAAGAACCGAACATGTGGGCTTTGCAACCAAGCTTGTGGGTGTGAAACCAAGGAGGATTTTGGACACTTGGCACTTGGAGATGATAGAGCACCCTGATAGGAGCTAGATGCTACTTGTGGCACCAAGAGAGGCCTTGTAGATTATGAGATAATAATTTTTGAATGTTTTGTGTGGGCTTGTGGCACAAAAAGCAAGTCGGCCTTGACTTAGGACATGCCCTTAAGGGCTAGAGATTGCCATAAGAGGAAGATATAAATAGAAGAGAGGAGAAAACTCATTTGGCACATCCAATGAGCAAGCATCAGAGGTAGATATACCTCTGAGGCAGGCGAGACCTAAGGAGACTTGCGAAGGGAAGAGAAGGAGTTTGTTTTGGGTTAAATCTATTGATTGTAGGTCAAAGATAGGAGGAACAACTAGCGAGGAAGGAAGCCAAGATAGGGCAGTTCTGTGCCTAGTTTGAGGGGTGTTCTTCTCAAGGAATAGGTCCGAAATTTCAGACTGTTCCCTAGTTGCAGGCTGAGTCCTGTAGGGCTTGTTTTGAGGGACGAATAGAAGCATTATATGTGGTTGTAAGAGGGTCAAAAGATCAGCGAGTGTAGGATCTTGTAGAGGAGAAGAGGCCGCATCATTTCAGAGTAGTTTTATCCTTAATTGTGGCGCTGTGACTTAGTTACATTCGACGCTAATCAGAGGGCCGAGTTTGCAAAGGAAAGGCACAAAACTCGAGGACAATAAGGACAACGTAACGTTGTTAAACAAGGTATGTTTGTTCTCTTGTATTGGTGCTTTTGCTAGTGGATAAATAGTCCAGTTTGGACAAAAGTTGTTGGGCATGTTGTGGCTATTTGGAGGGCAACAAGTAGGTGTTTAGAAGTGCCCTAAGTGCAGACCTTGAAGGACTATAGGTTTGCTAGGGGAGGTAGAAAGACATCTTACAATGATAGAGGGCAGCGCTCTGTGCCCTAAGTTTGCCTCGTGGGAGCATCACAGGAAGGCAATAGAGGGAAGAAGTCCATAAGAGTTGAGGAGCAACAACGAGCAATCAAGGAGTTGTTCACAAACGAAGTTGTGAACGACTTGTAAGAAGACCCTATGTGTTGATTCGTTGATGGACTAATAATCAACGAGAGGGTAGATTTGAGAGCCGTGTTCGATGACCTAAAGGAGTAGGATCCATTGATAGAGCCAGAGTTGCAGATTGGGAGCAGAAGGACCAACAAACGTGTTTAGGATATGACCAAGTGGAGATGTGATGGTGCACTACATCAGCTAGTTAGTCAGTTGTATCTTGTTTAGGGTAGATTGGTTGTCATAGTTGTTGACACCAAACCCTAGTTGTACATTCTTGTGTTAGTGACTCAGTGATTGTATGAGGGCCATGATCCTTGGTATGAGAGCCTTAGGCATGTGTATTATAGATTGATAATATAAGGAAGTTGGGTTATTGAAATTTTTTAAGAAGTTTTATATTTGTGCATGTGTTGATTTATTGCTGTATTTATTTTGTTGTGTAAAGTAGTTTGATGTGGCGTTTGAGTTGGTAGTGTCAGAGATTCTAAGACCCTAACTTAGATTCTCCAGTGCCATGAAAAAACAACACTGAGGATGAGCTTAAAAGGCGGGTTGAAGCAACAAATTGCTAGGCAAGAAGTGGGTGCTAAGAAAAGAATGGGGCAATGTAGTCTCAATATGTCAATATGAAAGAGGCCAAAATAAAGGCCACAAAAATTTGGACAATTTGTTGAAAAACCACAAAGCGTAGAACGTAAGCTTCCCAAAATTAGAACAATAGTTGGAAAAATGATGAAATCACCAAGAACTTTGCCAAAACCACAAATGGGGCCTCAAAATTCCACATAAAACACCGCAGAAAGCACCAAACAAGAAAGGTTGTGCCAAAAAAGTCTCCAAAAGATAGCAATAAGGTGCCAAAAAACCAAAAATAAAGTTGCTAGAGTAATTTAAATAATAAGAACAAAATCTACGAAAGCAATGTTCTTCTACCTCTTTTAAATGAACAACCACAAAAGGAGTAGGAGAGAGAAATCTTTAGATTTGAGCTAAATGATGGCCTTTTTCGGCCAAACAAAAGGAAAATTTGACTAAAAGTACTGATGTGGATGTTATGGAACAATCAAAATTCTTCCACGATGCATAATTGTTGCCAAAAATGAATAATAATTGTTAGCCCCCCACATCTAGGGGTAAATAGAGGATTTTTTTTCTTCGATGACCCATATCATAGACAATGTCCCTAATGATGACATTTATGTTTCTCCATAGGTAGTTTCCCACAGATGCCTCTCACATTATGCGCAACTCACTCATTTGATGATTATGGTGGTTGATACACGAGGTGGATTTGTTCATTGCTTCATTTTAAGTGTCAATGCCTTATTATTTGACATGAAAGTAGTGATCATGGTTTGAATTGGATAATGGATCATGATGCTTTTGAACTTGTTTCCTCTTGCCTTGTTTCACCTTGGTGGTGATCATCTCCTAGTCAGTTGTTATCACTCTTGGTAGAATTGTACTAATGGATCTTTGATAGGGGTAACATGTCCATATCCCAATCCATACAATAACATGCTCCATCCTTCTAATTTTCCTTTTTTCCTTGTTCCACCTTTTGGGTTGATTGACATCTATCACACACATAGGTTCATGCTTCATAATCCCATGAGAAGGACGAGCTTGAAGGCTTGAGGTTGATGCGGCTTTATGAATAAAAAAGGGAAGGAGCAAAATGCAAACTTAAAATTCAAGCATAAGCAAAGTTAAGAACCAAGAAAGATAAAGCATGAGCAATGCCTCGCCACTAAGAGATCATCACCCAAGTCCTATGCAATGAATGCATATTTGAAAATGACTAAATGAGGTATAAGAAACGTCAAACCGAAAAAAGGTTTAATAAATAATGAAAAAGACAAGAAGGGGTTTGGAGAGACATAGTGCTAAGGAAAGGGCATCTCATTGCCTAAGTGCCCCGTCATACAATGGTGCTCATGTGGATGAATATCTTACTTAACCATATGGGCTATCTCTGGTTTACGGGCTGTTGGATAAACTCTTTGTGTTATAGTGGTAGTTGCTAGGTTTGATCTCGGGCCTCACTCAGATTACTCCAACAAGTTATCGATTCACCATGGTAAAAAAAAATATCATACATAACCTTGCATGACTATGCCACTATCTATGAAGTAAACCTAAAAATGTACCATATGTTATTACACATACTCCTTGATGGGTTTTGTAGGAAATACTATTATTTTTGGGCACTGGAACACCTAATAGTGGTTAATGATGATTCTCCCATACTTGGCAAATTGAATCACTTTATGAGCTAGTGTGAAGTTTGAAGATGATGCTTAATGTGATTTACCTAATGGCTTTTACAATTGACATGACTTTCTTTCTATGTGCATGTACATACCTCAGATTGATGGATACATTTGGTTGCAGAGGCCCTCCTTGGCCATTGTACTTTGCATGGATTTTGACTTGAATTGAGCCTTGGTCCTTTGAAGGACCTTGAGGTGCTACTTGTAAATTTGATGGAGGTTGTCCCACCTTTTTGAGAGGACATTCTACTTCCTTTTGAGGATGTTGGGCATTTTGATGACACTACACCCTTGATGAGATATCTTGGTACCATCTTGGAGATGATGTGGCACCTTTTAATGAGATGTTGCACTTTTGGAGATGATATCCTAACATATTGAGTGCAATGTTATTCCAACCAATTGAAATGGATTGTAAAGAATAGGTTTGGATTGTTTTTGGGCATTTCTAGTAGAAACTAGTCGAATTTCTTGTTTTGATAAAACTGATCAAAACCAATTGGTCTTGTATGAGTGCAACACCCCCCTGTAGAAATGAAAGAAAGAAAAGAAATGCCTAGGACTACCTTAGAACCCACCTTTCATTTTTTTAATGATGCTCCCTTACCTTAGATCAATGTCACATGGTTCAGGTTCAAATTCGAATTCGATTACAATTAAGTTCGATTCAAGTTCGAATTTTTGCCCCGACACTTCCACCCATTTATCTGTCATTCGTTGTTATGTAACCTCAACGCAGCAGGAACTAAGATAAAGTTGAACCTTCTCGAACCTAAACGAACTTTAAGATTTTTTTTGAAATTCGCCGAATTTCGGACCTCAATGTTTAGGTTCGACGAACCATGTGACACTGCCTTAGATGGAGTTGTATTAGATTCCATTACCATAGGATACAAACATTGGGATTAGACTTTCATATTGAGAATATCAATGCAAAGAACGTAGAGGATCTAGATTTGTGTGATTATGTAGTTTGATTTGATTGTAACTTTAGTATGATTATTTTTGGACTCTCAAGGCTACTAAGAGGTTCAATGTCAAGGCATTTTGGTTCACGTATGTATTATACTCGGTGCCATTTCAGTGACATATGAAAATGATATGCCAATGTTTAGCTGAATGGATACTACTTGATGGGTCACTGGATTGGTTCTCTTTTTGTTCACTAAACTATCTATTTTGCCCCAATTGACCTCTCTTTTTCCGATCTCTGGATATTGTATATGCCCTCTATTGCTCTTACACACACACACACACACACACACAAACAGATATATATATATATATATATATATATATATGTATATATATATACTTGCTAATTTCTTTATTTCCTTGTTATAAATAGAATAAAGGGATGTTGAAGAAGTATCAAAGTGTAGGTGTCATGTAACGCATTATATAGATATATGTTTAAAGTTTGGTGTGCATATAATAAAACGAAGGACTAATTACAGTACTGAAAGGTTTTCATAAGTTACAAGGTTGGCTATCAACAACAATGTCAGTTTTGGTCAAGCACCAAGGAAATCATTCTAGTTGAAGGACCCTATCATTTTGATCGAGAATCAGGGACTTTTGTTGCTACAGGCTATACTGTTGTTTTGCAACCAAACCTGGAAAGGAACCCCGATTACCTTGCAACCATGAGGATCAACCATGCAGAGACAACTGAACAGATCATACATGCACACTGGCACCAAGTATCACGGGTCAGTGGGTTAATTTGCATAGAAGCATATTTGCTCCAATGCTGTGGGCCATCATAAGTTGCTGGGAAGTTCATACCCTATGCATGTGGTATTTTGCCAATATTGACCAACTTGTGGCATCTCAGAAGTTCTAACAAAATAGTGAAATTGTGCCCTAGGTTTTCCTTAACAACTAGGGTTTTTCAACCAAATTCATCTTTTGTTCAGAAAATAATATGACTATTCCAGCATAACTGTAACCTTTAATAAATAGTTCTGATATGGCAAACCATATAGTGCAAATTTAACCAATCAATATTTGACGCATACAATTATAGACTGGATCCAACTATTCAGTTAAATTCAACCAGTTCCAGTGTAATTCCAAAAAAATTTAATACAGAGTTAGACATGGTTTGATAACTAAACACTGTACCCTATTAACTGATCCCAATTACACTATTCTGTTTTATGTGATTTTGACCAGAGAC
Source organism: Pinus taeda (assembly GCA_000404065.3). Lineage (NCBI taxonomy): Eukaryota > Viridiplantae > Streptophyta > Pinopsida > Pinales > Pinaceae > Pinus > Pinus taeda. The sequence continues at coordinate 86,065 of APFE031426152.1, read as the reverse complement.
GCTTCAGGATGAAACCCTCGACTTGCTACAAGTAATTGTCTGCAATGTTGCCTTAACTCAGGAAGGGGATGCAATATATCTCAGGTGGATAGCGAAGAAGCTGGAAGAATAATCGAGCTTTGGTCATTGTTTAGAACATCTCCATAAGATCTATCTCCAGGTCTCCCGGGTTTCCATTAGAAACTTCAGCACTCTGTGAGGGTTCGGTTTGGCTTGAAAGGCCGTTGCTTCTCACTGGTAAACTTTGCTGGATCACAGAAAGGCTGTCACTGATTGGTCCTACAATCTCAGCCAGAAATTTTTTCCAAAATAATTCCGTCACACTTCAGAGGGGTTTCTTCTCTGCCATAAGGTGACCTTGCGTGGGTTAGAACTTTCATGTCAATAGTCGACAGATTGATGATGAAAACATCTTATACTCTGGAAATACTTACAAGTGACAAATATCTAGGAGGCAAAAAAAGGAAACTTGAAACCCTATTCTTGGTATCCTTGGCAAGATATAAAATTGTTAGTCTTAGATTGTTTACGTATGAATCTTAAGAAGCACTGTGATTTGCGGTTTACTAGAATGACTTGAAAATTTTGACCCATCTTCCTCTGAAAAGTTTGATGAAATCCCCTCAAGGTTTTCTTCTGGTTTTAGGAATTTTAAAATTTAGTAAAAATTATTTTTGAAAAGATGTGTGGACATAAAAATTTCCTCACCTTTTTCTCCTGAGAAAATTGAAATTTTGTGGAATATATTGGACTTTCTCTCGGAAAATTAGTTTCAGTTGATAAATAATTTCATTAGAGCAAATTAGGAATATGCTGTGCTTTCCCTTTACAAAATGCCCAAAATTTTGACAGCATTCGGCTCAAATCAAATATGGATTTGGATTTTTCAAGTTCATGTTAACGGTACATGATACTGCATAGTGAATGGTGCTTAACTGTTATATCCTCTCAGCGGAGTAAATAGATTGAAATCCTTCACGAAGGGTTGAGTGCCAAAGGGGCAGACTCTTGAAAAAGATCTTTAAAAATAATAATTTTGTCAACTCAAAAGATTTTGCCCCAATGATGTTCCCATTAGTTTTCAGACAGAATTTCAGATGACAACACATGCATGGAAAAGGGGACCCCCAGATTCATTTCTCGACTTACTTGAAACAGGAATCTGCCCCCTTTTACCTCTAGACAAAGAACTTGCACAATATAAGCTGAGGCCAAGACTTACCACATATAATGGTAGGGTCCTCACTATCAGTGAAATCAAGGGAGGACTTCTTCAGATGTTTAACATAGTAAATACCTAACAAGAAGGCTGGAGGTGTATATATATTATAATATTATTATATATATATATTATATATATATAGTTGATACTACTACATATAGATATATTCTGATGGGTTTATCATATTGATTTCATATCCGACAGTTTTCTGCCTTTCTTAAAAGTTGTTGCTCCTGTGCAGGGAAGATGAAGGGTTTGGCTTTCATCAAGGATCCTGATGGTTATTGGATTGAAATCTTTGATTTGAAAAGAATTGGTCAAATAAGTTCTAGTGCAGCTTGAAGTGCAATCACATTAAGAGCTCGTTTGGAATGTTATAATACACTGAGAAGGTAGAGTCTTTCTTGGGGAATTCTACTATTTATAGAGGTTTGACTTTAAGCATCGTGGCTTCTGCAAATAGAGACAAGTGTCGGAGTTGAACGTAATTAGAGAACTTGTTACTGAAACTATGCAGTCAAATTCTGTGTGCTTTTTTTCCTATCTTTGACCTTTTGTGTTGATTTGTGAGAGTGATCATTTATAATAAATTTTTCAGTTGATCAAAGTTTCTTCTTCAGATACCTGATTTGTGAATGCAAATTTTTTATCATACAGAAACTCGAGTAATACTCACGGCCAGAGTTTGATGACATCTCAATGTTGGACTGGAAAAATAAAATAAAATAAATATTGGTTTGCATGAACAAATACCTAAAATGATTGCCATTAGCTTTTCTCTACACACCTCCTGAGGTCCTCGGGGACTGGTGTTTATGCCGCTTTACTAAATGTTTGGTATTCAATTCTGAAACTACTGAATTTTATTGCACTAAATTGGCAGAGAATTCTGGACTATATAATGTTTCCATGTTGGTTTACAAAGTATGCTAAATTTTGGCATTTCTGTCCATTGGCTTAAACGTTGAGAACTATCGTACAATAAATGATTTGATTGGTTGAACTAGATTAGCGTGTTAAAAAAGAAGCCAATGAATGTTTTCTGGATTTGGCTTTTGTTAATTTTTATGGTATGTTCTATGCTTGCAGCAATTACTTCAATGGCTTATTAGCCCAATAATAATTCCACTTCAGATTTCAATAGCAATTACTGTAAACTTCAGTAGCAATCAATCAGCATTCACTTTAGAACACCATTGACAGTAATTGTAGATAGAACATCATCAGTAATGCACAAGAAGGCAAGCCAAGACAATGAACACATAGATCTAGGCTAATGTCAGGGCAAAACCCCACAAGGGGGAAAACCCAACCAATCCTTATTGATTAATATCAAATGTTCAGCAGAGAGACGATCCAATTTAGTACAATGATGTTAAACAAGAACCCCAAAACTGATCAACAATAATCCTGTTCCAAGCCTACAATTTCTGAAGTAGATAGCAACAGTCAATGTGCCCTAACCAGTCAAGTCAACCTTGGTCAAAGTCCAGTCAAACAACCTTCAAATAATTCAGTAAAATAGCCAGTCAATGCGGCCTCCCAAGCTGATCAAAGGAGAGTCAAAACAGTCCCAAAATTCTGCTGTCAAAGGAGAGAAACCACCAGTCAACCTGTGGTCAAAGTGGCAGTCACAGCCTGCGGTTAACGCAGGTCAAACTGTTAAGTTTATGTATGTTCTTTGCTTAGAGCAATTTATTTCAATTTTCATAGTTAGCTCAATATCTTTTTGAGATTAGCAATCACACCAGCATGAAAGTGAACTGCAGATAGAACATAAACATAAATCGCAGAAGACAAGCCAAGACAAGAGGACACAAGATGTGGTGCTAGCCAGGGACAAACCTCAATGTGGGGAAACCCTTGATCAATTATTCTTATATGTTCTTCAATAGTTCAGCAGAGAGAGATAGTACAAATACATTTGAAGTCAACACTTTGACTTGCTAAAATGAGAGATCAGACATAGAGATCTTCACAATGCAGCCGATGATAGGCCTAGAGCAGCTCAACCAATTGCCCAGAATACTGAAGCTTTCCTTTTATAACGCTCTTCCTCCTTTGCTGCTTCACTGATCATGTCAAGTCTGCCCATCTGGCAACTTGTGTAGGCGGAAAGGACTGAAGCATTTCATAGCAGACTTGGACACTGAATGGAGCACAAATGCTGTGAGCTACAACATTCTAAATCAACCCAACAGTCCATCTATTGACTGCAGCTTGCCTGCACACATTTGTTCCAACGATACCCTGCCGTATATTGTCTGAACGCAGCACTTAAGGAGGTCTCCAACTGCTGGCTATGGCCTGCAGCCTAGCCCAGCAGTTGACTGTAACCTAGTCCCTTCATATAATGATCCAATCAGCCTTCAAGCAGCAGCGCCATAGTTCCTCCTCATTGGATACTTTTGCCCAGCATATCATACCCAAACATGGCCCTGCTGTCACCTACAGCAACAGCAGCTAGGTGACTGTGTAAGGCTTCTTTCTGGACAGCAACCAACTGTTAGTATTGCCTATGACCATCCTCCTGAAGCTGCAGATCATCCTCTAGTTGTGAAACAGCAAGTGTGTGCTTCCTAGAACAGTCATCCTCAATTGCGGATTGAGGCCTTTGTTGATAGCGTATTTAAGACACCTTATTACGGCGAATAAGGGCTTCTTGGTCACCCTTCACTGCGTATAAAGGTCACTTCTTCTTGACAGCGTTTAGGGCTTATGACTGTGCTTTTGAAACATCAGTTAGGGCATCTCCCTTTAGCCCATGCATTTATGTTTCTTCCTAACTGTTTGAGGGCTTCCTTATGACAGCGTAATACATCTCCCTTTTGCCTGCGGCCAGATCTCCTCACTGCACTTCCAGTGTAATACATCTCCCTTTTGCCTGCGGCCAGATCTCCTCACTGCACTTCCAGCGTATAGGACTCTTCTCGTAGAGTCTCCATTATGACAACGTATTAGAACCTTTAAGGATTGCGGATTAGGAGCTCCATAAACACCGGATCAAGGTTCTCTTCTCGCTGCGTTTGAGGGTCTGTTGAGACAGGAAATTAGGGTCCCTTCCTGACCTGCTGCTAGGGCATTTGGGACAGCATATGAGGGCTTTACCTTCAGCTGTGTGAAGGCCTCTTTTACTGCGGCTAGGGCTCCCTCTAGGATTCCTTAGATTTGCGTTGAAGCTCCCTTAGGCTAGAGAGCCTTTAGTTGACTGCGTTGAGGGCTTACACTTCACTGCCCTTCTTGACTGCGGCTAGGGCACGTCCAAGACTTCTCCTTTAGGGCTGCGTAGAAGGCATCTCCTCTAGACCTCCCTTTCCACCAAAAACCCAAACAAGTGGAGAGTGAGATCACAAGAGATGAGTGTTAAATGACTTGAAGGCCACCTCTATTTATACTAAAACGTTGAGCACAAGTGGGGTTTATTTTGGTTGCTGGCCGACCTTGACGAATTGTTCCATAACACAAATAAATTCATATCTCCATGAATACTTATCGGAATTGGATGATCTTTAGATCAATCCTACATTTCTCGATGAGAGGGATCCAAGAAAAATATCAGCTGCCATTAATAAGATGACCCACATGGAGTTTGGCCTTAGCTGCCAATTTTAACACTCCCTCTCAACTAGGGAGAACTCCATCCGGTGATCCATATGTCCGACTGTATTATCTCAGTCATCAGTGCCTTGCGCTGCTCTGCTGAACCATGAAAAAGAAGAATTGATTGAGAATGTCTTATACCATTCTCTACTGACCCGAAGTTAGTTTCATATGAAGAGTGTGTCATACCACTCTTATTGACCTGAAGTCAGTTTCATTGATCCCAGATCAATATCACAAAAGAGTGTCTCAAACCACTCATACAGATCCCAGATCAGTTTCATTGGTCCAGATCAATGGATGTCATCCTAGCATAGGGAGTATGGTAGATACAGGGATGCGTCCATTGATAGTACTACTAATGGTCCCTAACCCCATTTCCCTACTCATTGATCAGATGAGAGGTACTTCCCATGAGTCCCAGACTACATGGGTAGGATGCCTTGACAGGAGAACTAATCATCCTGTCCCACAGGGGAACTAATCATCTTGGCTCACAGGAGAACGAATCATTCTAGCTCACAAGAGAACGAATCATCCTGTTCCAAAGTCGCCTCGAGGTATCACAGAGGAAGGCTGAGCTATTCACCTTGTACACAAGCACCATTAGGGGAGGGTGAGTCGCCTTATGGTCGTGTGTTGTTCCAGTAAGTACCCCAAGCCCCCCAGAGCTACCAAAGCTCAATGCATGCAACATGCAGGACAATTAGACGAAGGTCTCTCAATGACTCCAAGTCGTTCAAGAAAGTAACATATTTGACCTTTCCCCGACGCTTTGACAAAATGTTTGCGACTTGTACATCAGTCTCAATGTGATGGAGCCTTCTCACTCATCGACTTACCATATCCCAGATAAGGCAGTATCTGATGTCTATCTGCTGGAGCAATCATCGAATACATGATTCCTCAGCAATCGAACCCCCTTTGGTTGTCACAGAGGATCACAGTGGTATTCATCAGGTGTATGAACAACTCACTGAAGAGCTTCCACAACCAGGCAGCTTTATACGAGATCATACTTGTGGCTATGTATTCGGTCTCGGCGATGCTTCTAGCAACCGACTTCTGCTTCCTGCTCATCCATGATATTGAAGCAGAACCCAAAAAGAACCAACACTAAGAAGTGCTCTAGTGATCCTCCACATTGCCTGCCCAGTCAACATTTGAATAATCATGCAGCTTCGTATTTCCGGCAGTGTATCTCAATCCATGAGAGATTGTGCCCCGAAGATATCTCAGAAGATTCTTGGCACCAATCCGGCGAGGCTTAACCAAATATGAGCTCACAATGCTAACTACAAAACATATATCTGGACGGAAGTTCACCAATAACATCAATGCAAATGAGTTTATGAAACTCAGAGGCATTTCCCAAATCTGGTCCGGCATCACCACCATATAACTTTTGAAAGTTAAGATCCTCGAGGTAGTCACGGGCTTGCAGTTTACCATTCTACATCTGGAATCCAACTCCCTCTTACTTCTGCAAGTGAGAGGGCTGCACCTGTCAGAAATAGGCCGTTCTCAGAAAGTGCCGGTATGAGAGGTCTATCATCCACAACCTTCAAACAATGGTTTGGATCAACTTCACTCTTAGTGAATCTCAACTTCATTTGACAACTATCAATACTCTCATATCAAACCTGGGGTGATTTGCTACAAGCCATAGAGGGCTTTCTTCCACTTGCACACATGAGATTCCCGATCATAAATCTCAAACGTCCTCGGGTTGTTCCAAACCTGTGGACCTGCTACATGAGGGGAATGGCCCCCTTGTAAGATTTCCTTCGGTACATCTCAGACATGTACCTTCATGCTCCTTTTCAAATTCAGGCATCTTTGTCATCATCTGACTCACAGACCTCCGGTGCTGTGTCAACTGACGTGGTCCCCAATGGACTTCCTGCAACTTGATTCAAATTGCCAACCCTGAACCCATGAGTAAAAGCATATTTGAAAATTTTATTTTCAAACACGTACCTTTCCATTGATGAATGCCACCCTGAAACCTTTGACTTCCATTCCCGAAATGGACACCTTGTTCTTCTTTCGAGTTACCCTCCTTCAATTGAGGGGTAACACCCTTTCCGAGATAGGTGGCATCGGCTCCAAGAATAATCCCACAAATGTTTCCATCTCTACCAAGTTAGAGAGAGAGCACACTTCTATCCGATGGAGTGCCTTGAAGCACTACAATCAATATGCCAGATTCCTAAAGAATCTAAAGGAGAGGGCCAATACAAGATAACACTTCTTTATCTTATCAGAAACAACATTTGATTCTTCATACCTGGGGTTCCTTGCTTTCTCTGAAGAGTTGACCGTTTCCTTGATGACCTGCATTACCTGTCAGCCCTCTGATCATTGAAGATGTCCCTGGAATGATTGTTATCATCATCAAGTGATGTGTCCCTGCCAGTCGGATACCCCTTCACATAATGGCCGAACAAGTCATCTGCCTTTCCTTCCACCCTTGGATCCAGATTTCCCGATGAAGTGATCTTTAGGTAGGCCATCATAATCTTTCACTGCGCCATTTTGACAATGTTCTTTGCTTCGATTTCACCCTTGATGAATTTGTATAGGGATGATGAATCCATTGATCCTTTTGTCCTTTCCCAACTATCTTCGGTGATTGCTCTTTCACTCTTGCTTGGGCATTGTCTTCACCTCACCTCTGATGCCATGTTAATTTTAGGTATGTTCTATGCTTAGAGCAATTTATTCAGTTTTCATAGTTAGCTCAATATCTTTTCCAGATTAGCAATCGCATTAGCATTAAAGTAAACTACAGATAGAACATAAACATAGATCGCAGAAGACAAGCCAAGACAAGAGGACACAAGATGTGGCGCTAGCCAGGGACAAACCCCAATGTGGGGAAACCCTTGATCAATTCTTCTTATATGTTCTTCAATAGTTCAACAGAGAGAGAGTACAAATACATTTGAAGTCAACACTTTGACTTGCCAAAATGAGAGATCAAACATCAGAGATCTTCACCATGAAGATAACACAATGCAACAGATGATAGGCCTAGAGCAGCTCAACCAATTGCCCATAATATTGAAACTTTCCTTTTATAACGCTCTTCTTCCTTTGCTATTTCATTGATCATGTCAAGTCTGCCCATCTGGCAACTTGTGTAAGGTGAAAGGATTGAAGCATTTCATAGCAGACTTGGACATTGAATAGAGCACAAACACGGTGAGCTACAACATTCTAAATCGACCCCACAGTCCATCTATTGACTGGAGCTTGCTTGCACACATTTGCTCCAACGATACCTTGCCTTATAGGGTCTGAATGCAACACTTAAGGAGGCCTCCGACTGTTGGCTATGGCCTGCGGCCTAGCCCAACAGTTGACTGTAACCTAGTCCCTTCATATAATGATCCAATCATCCTTCAAGCAGCAACCCCATAGTTCCTCCTTATTGGATACTTTTGTCCAGCAAATCATACCCAAACATGGCCCTGCTGTCACCTACAACAACATCAGCTAGGTCACTGTGTAAGGCTTCTTTCTAGACAACAACCAACTGTTAGTATTGCCTATGACCATCCCCCTGAAGCTGCAGATCATCCTCTCACTGTGAAACAAGGGCTTCCTAGAACCGTCATCCTCAATTGCGGATTGAGGCCTTTGTTGATAGCGTATTTAAGACACCTTATTACAACGAATAAGGGCTTCTTGGTCACCCTTCACTGCGTATAAAGGTCACCTCTTCTTGGCAATGTTTAGGGCTTATCACTGTGCTTTGAAACATCAGTTAGGGCATCTCCCTTTAGCCTTGTGTTTAGATTTCTTCCTAACTGTTTGAGGGCTTCCTTATGACAACGTAATACATCTCCCTTTTGCTTGCGGCCATATCTCCTCACTGCACTTCCAGTATATAGGACTCTTCTCCTAGAGTCTCCATTATGACAATGTATTAGAACCTTGAAGGATCGCGGATTAGGAGCTCCATAAACACCGGATCAAGGTTCTCTTCTTGCTGCGTAGAAGGTATCTCCTCTAGACTTCTCCTCTTCCACCAAAACCCAAACAAGTGGAGAGTGAGATCAAGTGGGGTTTATTTGGTTGCTAGCCGACCTTGATGAATTGTCCCATAACACAAATAAATTCATGTCTCTGTGAATACTTATCGGAATCGGATGATCTTTAGATCAATCCTACACCTCGCGATGAGAGAGATCCAAGAAAAATATCAACTGCCATTAATAAGATGACCCACATGGAGATTGACCCTAGTTGCCAATTTTAACACAAACTTCCTAGAAAACCTCATATCCTGTGCCAAAAGATGCAGCTTGCCCAAATAGAAAATATCCCACAAAAATTGCAGAAAGAAGATGAAAAACCTCTCGGTCAATGCTGGTCAAAATCATCTACAGAAAAGTCAACGCAGAGAAACCAGAGCTACCAAAAACCTTTCGCACATGAGAGATATGAAGCTACTTCAGAAGTGTATGAACCAATCAGACGAGAGATGTTTGTGTGAGATGATGAGATGCCAAAATGAGGTGACCATATTGTTGACACCTAATCTTTGGGATTTAGGTAAATCCATGTAAATATTGTAAATAGAAAATAAGGAGAAGTAGAAGACGAAGAGACGCTAGGAGATGAAACCCAATAGTCTCTCTCTCCATGTATATATCTATGATCTATCTTAATGTAATGACACAATTTGATTTGAGGAGTTACCTCCTACCCTGACATGGTATTAGAGCCAACCTCATTATTGGCTTCCTTTCTGCTCTTGTAACTCACTCCTGCGTATGTTCTGCATCTTTTGTAGATTGACATCTTTGTAAAATCTTGTGCATTGTTGAATGCATTGGTCAAAACCTCTCTTTGCCTTGAGTGCATTAAACATTGCATGTCATATTCTATCTTACTGTTGAAGGGGTTGTATTGTTGTGTTGAGGCATTGCTTTGCAACCCGGTGTGTTGAAAAGTTTGAATCAATTGAAGAATCAATGTGGAGACTGGTGCGTTAAACCCCTGATATGCATTGGAGACCGGTTTGAGGTATGCTAGTTTGTTTGTTGTCTCTGTGTCAATGATTGTTCTACATGATCGCTGATAGACCGCAATGGAAGGTCATGGCTTGTTTATTGAATGTTTGCTTTTGCGTTGAAAGGGGCACGACTATTCCTTTTAATGGTGCGTACCTCCTGCTTTGTGAAATTTAAACAATTAAATGGGTCGGTTCAATTATTGAAGTTGTTGCTGCATTGAATGGTGCGTTAAACTTTGGTTTCATTGCTGGGATATTGAGAAATTCTTGACTGGTCATATGTTGGAGAGTGTGTTAGACTCTGGTTCCGTTGTCGTTGAATGAGATATGAGGTGAGAGTATCTTGTGCATTGAAATTTTTCTTGAACGCCGATAGTTACAACCTGTTCGTGCAATGTTGTTGGGTGTGTAACTCCCTTGCATTGCTCACTTTTTGCCTGAATATATTTCGTAGTGTGGTCATTTATATATGGTACGTAAGGTTTATTAAAAAGTGCGCTGAGTTCATGGTATATAATGTGTGATGGGCACATATATATGAAGTTTTTTTAAAATAGTGGCACATTAATATATTAAAAGGTGAGGTGATATGGTATAAAGGTGAAGTGAGTGGTATATAAAAGCATATGAAGTGTTATGTTATGGCATATGATGGTATAAAGTGACATGGTAAGGTTTTTAAATTTTGGTGCTTTAATGAAACTATTGTTGAAGAAAGTGTAACTAGGTTCAGTGTTCATAATGATATGATCTTTGTATTTGATGTAATAAGATAAAATAAATTATGTTTGTAGTCTTGTTGCATGGGTTTCATGAGCAAGAAGTGTCATTAGATGAAAGACTTCTTCTTGATATTTTTAGGATTTATTTCTATCACAAAAGTTCATGTCATGAGTCCATGTAAATGTATACAAGTCTTCATCAAGCACGGCAACCCTCCAAGACCAAGATGATAGCCTCAAGATCAAGCAATAGAAGTCTGCAAGCGAAAATATTAAATAGAGATCATGTCAGCTCAAATAAATGAATTAAATATGTATAAATATATGACACGTTGGCTTGAATTAGAGTCACGTCGGGTCATGGTTATATGTCAGCTCAAATATAGTGCCCAACCACTATAAATAACCCATTGGGGTATCTGCAATTGCATAGGACAGAACACATATGAGGTGGAGCCGCAGTAGAATAAGGTAGCCTCAATGGAGCCACAGTAGCCGCAATAAAGCAAGGTAGCCGCAGTGAAGTGAGATAGCCGTGGTCAAGGCATAAAACAGAGAGCTGCAGAAGGGTATTGACTGCACCAATGTCTTGGGTTTAGGTGCAATCATGACTATGGGTAAGGACGCAACAAGAAGTTGATATTCTCGGCATATCTATCTCAGTGTAACAATGATCTAGCAACAGTCATGGCATACGTAGATCTGGGTGGTACTCCTGTAGAAGACTAGACAGTGAACAACAGTGACAAAACCACTCTCTCGGCCCAATAACGATTATGTTAGATGCTGTCTCAATCATATATATTACAATCTTGCCATAGCTCTGAAGATGTAATGGGTTTCAGATCCTCGACATACTTGTGATGGGAGACATATAGTCTCACTAGTTATTACAGTATTCAGATCTAACGTAATGAAGGCTTGATGAGCTACAAGGTGCAGCTACAAAGATCATAGTTTAGATCCTGACATAACTGTAATAATAATAATAGATATGGATCATGACTTTGTATCACTGTGGTCTTATGATGTCAAGGTACAACAATGATCTCAGATAAAGTACAACAGTAGTAAAACTATGATGCATTCGGGATGAAGATCATGGTGTTGCAGTAGTGATGAATATCACGATGATGATGACCTCTGTGGTGCAGCGAAGATAGTGATCTCAACAATGATACGAAAAAGATTGATGGCTTGGCCTTGGAGAGGCAAATTGTGTCAAGGGTCATGGTCTTGGTATTCGTTAATGGAATCTCTATAAGAAGAATTTACGCATGGGTTTTCCTCTCCAAGAGGGAGAGGTTTTGGCCCTGGCAGAACAAAACATTTGTGTTCTTGTCTCTTTTGTTTAGATAACAGTTTGATGAAATTAATAAACACATGCTAATAATGAAGTAATCATCAAGCTAATATAAATTGTTTAAGTGCTTCACAAGTTGTTATCATGTAACAAAGAATCATCTTAAGTATGCATGCCCTAGATTTTTCAACATGGTATCAGAGGGATTGGTTCAACAGTCAAAGAAGGGCGGAAAAGAGACATGCCAACGTCAATATTCAAGATTAACAAAGAAGATCAAGAACTATACCTTGATCAAATCCTAGATCAAAGGGTAAGTCTACAACAATAGTTTGTAAACACAAAGATGATTAAGGAGTCAATCTACTGAAGAAGATCAAGGTCCAATAAACAGTGCACAACTTCAGGCATCTTCAGCAAGGGTTTTGAAGGTCTGAAACAACATTGGTGTCTCTCACACTCCACACCATGGCATGATTCCTGCATTACAGTGATTGATCTCTTTAAAGAGCAGCGCAGATTCTCTTTCAAAGAAGCAAATCAACTACAACATGATTTACATGAACATGACTCAAATCAAGACGCTACGCAATCCTATCACATCATGGCAAGAAACCTCTAGTCGATGATGTAAGGACCAGATGTTCAAGGACTTGAAGAGAAGCTTCAAGCAAGGATCATATCCAAAGGAAACATCAATGCATCTACTTCAGCATCAGCCAACATGATGAAGGTGAAGATCTTGTCTTCACAATATCACGTATCTTTTATTCTATAATCAAGTCTTGTTTTATTGACTTCATCAGTGCAAGATCTATGGGTTAGACAGTTCTTGCAGTAGGGTCCTTATGAAGAAATGAAATTAGTATAATGAGTTCTCCTTTGAAGGCATGAAGGTCCTATGAATTAAGAAAGGAGACATAAGGATATACTATTTGAAATGTAGTAAAGAAGAATGAGGAAAAATCTTCATGAGATCTTAGCTACGAGATCTAGAAAAAATGGTGAGAAAATAATCATCATTGATATTGATAAGCAAGAAGGTTACCTCGATCAAAAGTCTATGGTCTCTATGCCAGATAGAGAAGTGAAAAATGATGAGTCACATATAAGTGCAGGGAAAGTTGATGAGTCACATATAAGTGCAGGGAAAGTTGATAAGACAAAACAATGTTATGGAAGAGGAACTCATATCGCCGGAAGACTGGAGGACGCTGAGGAAAGGATCAGTGAAAGAGGGAGCAATGGATCTCCTATATGGATGAGATGGTATCCCTCTCAAAAGGATCCTATCAGAAGTCTTTGCAGATATGAACATAATAAGATGCATCGTGGCATCATGGAAGCAAGAGCTTGCATGAAATCATGAAGAACATTGCTCTTGCGAATCTCGTTGAGTATTGAAGGAAAGGAAGAAGTCATCAAAGTCAAAGGAAACATTCACCAGATGGAGATATACCAAATTCTGAAGGATCTCTGATAGAAATCTCAGCGGAGGATCGCCTAATCCGGGAAGGCATCAAATGTCTCGTCAAAATTGCAGCTCTTGGAACTCATGAGATGGTGGTTCAATGACATGAAGAATGAAGTAGATCAAGGGATTGAAGAATCATTCAATCAGGGAAGTTGTCGAAAGATACTTGAAGAAATTTAAGGTATGTATGATTGTACTTGTATATGCATTTGATATTATAATGTCATGATATGTGGTTGCAGATAAAATGGATCAAGCATGATCAAGAAGAAAAAGATCTCCTCTAAAAGGATACAAAAAGACAAAAGTCAGATTAGATGAAATCAACATAATATGTCCTCATAATGCAGTATGAGGTAGTTGATGACCATTGAAGAACTATGAGAGTTCCTGGGCATTAAAGATATGAGAATGGAAGAGATCATGAAGCATGCAACCATGACGAAGGCAGTCAACATCCAGAGGATCAGGAAGACTTGACCAGGAAACCCCCCGGAATGATGTTAAGACCTTGATGGAAGTTTGAAAAGATTAGGACCCTTGACAACAGATATCATTGGGAGATGTGTCAACATGTGTGTGGGATGATTGATGCCTACAAGAAGATGTCACTGAAAGAAGGCCATCACCAAAAGGTAATATGTAATTTGTTTTTGGTGTCTGACCTCTTGGTACACTCTGGGTATGTGTGCAGGATCTAGGAAAGGAGAGTTGTGAAGGATGTCACAACTATGTACCTTGTGATCTATAGCAATCATTGTTGATGAAAAGTGAAGACATATGAGCTGATAAAGGAAGCCCCAGATGTACAACCAAGGAGGATACTTTCCGAGAAAGAAGGAATGACATGATAGAGGAAAGTGATGGATGGCTGAACCCTACATGTGAAGAAATTGATGACATCGAGATCATGGATCGTCAGTGAACTAGAATACCCTATAAAGTACTGATGATAGAGTCCCTGTGTAAGAGGGAGCTTTGGGTGGTTCATATGAAGTAAGGGAACTCGAGCAAGTTTTCGAGTAAAAAGAAACTTGGAACTCGTCCTTGGTTAAGAGGGAGAATGAGACACGACATTCTTGTCTTCAGTTTGGAAGAAAGAATGGAGGATTGTGTAATCATCTGGCATCCAACACTCTTTGAGGATGTGGTAGGGCATCCAAGACAAGAGTGGGCAAGAGTACCGATATTCTTGAGGGCTGGGAACCCAAGATGAGAATAGTCCTAGTAGGGCATACTCGGAGAACACCCGGGTGGGTATGACCCTAAGAGAGACAATGATGATGCATGTCTATCAGTCATTGGTCTGCCACATTGGTGCTATGATCTAAGTGAGAGATAGAGCTGTTAGGGCAAGGCCTGCTAAAGGAAACAATGTTGTGAAAGATGCTATAACAGATGGATGCAAATCTGATTCTTCTTATGAGAAATTCTTCAGATTGAGAATGACCAAGTACCATTATGAATACCTCCCTAGTTAAGAGGGAGTGTTGAAGAAAGTGTAACTAGGTTCGGTTTTCATAATGATATGATCTTTGTATTTGATGTAATAAGAGAAAATAAATTATGTTTGTAATCTTGTTGCATGGGTTTCATTAGCAAGAAGTGTCATTAGATGAAAGACTTCTTCTTGATGTCTTTAAGATTTATTTCTATGCCAAAGAATCATGTCATGAGTCCATGCAAATGTATACAAGTCTTCATCAAGTGTAGCAACCCTCCAAGACCAAGATTAAAGCCTCAAGATCAAGCAATAGAAGTCTGCAATCGAAATTATTAAATAGAGATCATGTCGGCTCAAATAAATGAATTAAATATGTATAAATATATGACACGTCAACTTGAATTAGAATCATGTCGTTCATGGTTATATGCCAGCTTAAATATAGTGGCCAACCACTATAAATACGCCATTGGGGTATTACACAGGAAAAAACTTGCATGAGGTGGAGCCGCAGTAGAATAAGGTAGCCGCAGTCAAGTGAGATAGTTGCAAGTCAAGGCATAAAACAAAGAGCCGCAGAAGGGTATTGATTGCACCAATGTCTTGGGTTTAGGTGCAGTCACGGCCATGGGTAAGGACGCAACAACAAGTTGATATTCTCGGCATATCTATCTCAGTATAACAATTTTCTAGCAACAGTCATGGCATACGTAGATCTGGGTGGTACTCCTGTAGAAGACTAGACAATGAACAATAGTGAGAGAACTACTCTGTCAGCCCAATAACAATTATGTTAGATGCTGTCTCAATCATATATATATTACGGTCTTGCCATAACTCTGAAGATGTAATGGATTTCAGATCCTCGACATACTTGTGATGGGAGACATACAGTCTCACTAGTTATTAGAGTATTCAGATCTAACATAATGAAGGCTTGATGAGCTACAAGGTGCAGCAACAAAGATCATAGTTTAGATCATGATAGAACTGTAATAATAATAATAGATATGGATCATGACTTTGTATCTCTGTGGTCTCATGATGTCAAGGTACAACAATGATCTCAGATAAAGTACAACAGTAGTAAAACTATGATGCATTAGGGATGAAGATCATGCTGTTGCAGTAGTGATGAATATCACGATGATGATGACCTCTGTGGTGCAACGAAGATAGTGATCTCAACAGTGACACGATGAGGATTGATGGCTTGGTCTTGGAGAGGCAGATTGTGTCAAGGGTCATGGTCTTGGTATTCGTCAATGGAATCTCTATAAGAAGAATTTACGCATGGGTTTTCCTCTCAAAGAGGGAGAGGTTTTGGGTTTTGGCCCTGGCAGAAAGCCAAAACATTTTTGTTCTTGTCTCTTTTGTTTTGATAGCAGTTTGATGAAGTTAACAAACACTTGCTAATAATGAAGTAATCATCAAGCTAATATAAATTGTTTAAATGCTTCACAAATTGTTCTCATGTAACGAAGAATCATCTTAAGTATGCATGCCCTAGATTGTTCAACAACTATGGTATATATGTGCTCCTTTACTTTATAAAGACCATAAGTGGTATATAGTATGGTATGTGAGCATTATGGAGGTATATTTGAGAACCTACATATTTAATTGATGTTTTTTGGAAGACATAGTCAATCAATTTTATTACAAATAAATCAAGTTTTTGTTGCAATCATTGTAATTAGTTTGTGCCAAATCAATTTTTATGATGCATTCACTTGAGTCCGCTCACTATGTTGTGGCACATGCAATATTGGAGTAACTGAAGACCTATTCAATGCTTCACTTGCTTCATGGAAGGATGATTGGTTGCTTGATTCAGGAGCAACTTGCGACATGACTTTCAGGAGATTTCTTTGAAGAATTCACTGACAATGTTGATGGAGTAGTATACTTTGCAGACAAATCAAAACACAAGCCATTAGGGCTTGGCACCATCAGGCTCAGGTTGCCTGGTCTTCTAGACTTTCTTACGCATGATGTTCTATACCTCCTAGAGTTGAGGAGAAACTTCCTGTCCTTGGTGCACATTCGCCATCAAGGACACTCTATTCATACCTTTGATGGTAAGGTCAAGGTAAAGAAAGCATAAGATCACACACTTGTCATGACGGGGATAGAAGAAGAAACACTTCTGACGTTGCAAGGAACCTCTGCTCGTGCACACAACTTCTCATACAGTGCTCACTATGATGAAGGTACATTTCCATCAAGTCTTTTATGGCATGCTAGATTTGGACACTTGAACTATGACATCCTTCATTTGTTGAACAAAAATGGTGTTACTGGTTTACCTACAATTCTTAGGAAACTTAAGCAATGTGATGTTTGCATCTCATGAAAACACAAAAGAGTCTTTTCATGATTCTCATTCCAAAGCACATATAAAACTTGAACTCGTTCTTTCCGATTTATGTGGCATAATACCTGTTCCTTCTGCAAATGGTAATAAATATATGATGGCATTTATTGATGAATACACCAGAATGTGTTGGGTTTATTTATTGAAGAACAAATCTGAAGCTTTTGAAACATTCAAGAACTTTCATGCATGGATTGAAAATGATGCAAAATTTGATATTGGCTCTATTCGAACTGATAATGGGAAAGATACACTTCAAATGAATTTGAAAACTATCTTTGCTAACATGGTATCAAACATCAAACAACCATGCCTTATAATCCCAAACAAAACATAGTAGCTGAAAGAATGAACATAACAATCTGAAGTATGGACGTTCCTTGATGTTTTTCAAGAATGTTAAATTGATGTTTTGGGATCATGCAATTCTATGTGCTATGTATATAAAGAATAGGTGTCCGTCTAATGCTATAAAAACAAGAATGAAATATGGTATGGCCACATTTCTTCGGTGAGGCATCCTAGGGTTTTTGGTTCCACCTGTTAGGCCTTGATACCTAAGGAATAGAGAAACAAACACGGTGCAAGGAGTCGTAAGAATAGGTGTCCATCTAATGCTATAAAAAACAAGAATCAAATGTGGTATGGCCACATTTCTTCGGTGAGGCATCTTAGGGTTTTTGGTTCCACCAGTTATGCCTTGATACCTAAGGAACAGAGAAACAAACATGGTGCAAGGAGTCGCAAGTGTATCTTCTTGTGGTACTCAAGTACCTGCGAAGCATACTGCCTTTATGATGAATTTAATAAAAAGTTTATAACCTCTAGAGATGTGATCTTTTCTTGAATCTTCAAAGGCTAACAATGTTGTTGAGTGACAACTTGATCGCTTGGATAGATTCAGACATGAAAAATCTTTTCAAGAGTTTGATAATGAGATTCCCCATCTTGAAGGGGGGATTCCTCTACTGGATCAATCTGTGGAATCTTCTTCCGAAACACTCTCTCCCTGGCCTGACACATATGGTGTATTTATATTGGTCAGCGTGGGGCCAAGGGTCATGTCTCTTTACCAAGGGAGCCTACTTGTGGAGATGAGGCTGACTTGAAAAAGAGCCATTTGTAGGTGCAAAAAAATTTCTGATTTTCAAGATGAAGGGAGATGCCATCAAGGGTGATCGAAAGGTGTCATGAGCCATCAACGGAGGGGCTTACAAGAGCTGGAATTGGCCCTTAGTTGCACTCTTTAACAAATTTTCACTCAATGTCAATAGTATTATGGTGCATTGAACACAACCTTTTTGTTTTACTCATGTGGTGTTGTGCATTGTAATATGTGTGACGTAAGAATGAAATGAGAGTAGTTTCAGGCGGTCATGTTATATGACTTAAATTCTTACAATTATATTTCAAACCCATGTCAAACAAATTGCTAAGAGGAAGGCTAACATCAATTTACATTAGTACTTAAAATGTGTTTAAGAGACCATTAAGATAGATTTGTAGATATTGAATAATATTTTTTGAGCATAATGCAACTTAATTGTAAATATGAAATGCTAGAGATAAACATTTCTTTCATGGAAAATATTGCATTTAAACCATATTATTATGAACACTGATTTTTTGTCATTCTATGTATGTCTTTTTATTTTTGTTTGCAAAATAAAAATAATTTGTAACTTTCTATTCATAACAAATAAAAGTGGTTACATTCTATGAGCGCTATAAAAGCATTGCATAAGATATGGAAAGGTGATCCTCCCTGAAATTGATAATATAGCATAAGATTAGGTGTGCAAGCACCAATGAATGTTGGGACTAAACAAAGGCCAAAAGAAAGGCAAGTCATGAACTATGGATGAAAGAAATACTTTATTTTGCCACTTTTTTTGCCCTCTCTTCTTCTTGACCTCATTAAGCTTCCCCAGAAAGGCTCCACATGACTGATCTATAATTGAGAAATTACATGTACACAATTTATTGAAGATACCAACTAATCAAAATTAGAGTTATCAAATTCACGAATTCAAGAAATCCTTGATTTTGACTTTTTTTTGCCCTTTCTTCTTCTTGACCACAATCAACTTCCCCCAGGCAGGCTCCATAGGAACGATCTACAATTGAGAAATTGCATGTCCACAATTTATACAAGATACTAGCTAATGAAAATTAGACTTATCAAATTCATGAATTCTCTTTGATACTTCTAATGGAGCATCCTTAATTACTTGCATATTTGAGGGAAAGATATTTTTACTCCAATGTTCCTTTATAACATTTGAGGGGAAATAAAAGTGTTACCCTTATCTTAATTTTATGTTTATTAATTTCTTAAATCCTAGTGACTCTCATCAGGGGGCATCAGATGTCCCTTTTTCCTTGGAGGACAAGCTCATGCATGTGGACAAACATCTTGTGCTGTTCACAATTTCAATAGTGCAATGTTGTATTTTCACAATCCAAACCCTGATTCCACTTCCTTGTTTGAGGATAATTTTTGTTTTTATGACCCTTACTAAGGTTTGTCTCAACACAAATGTGAGTTTAGGTGCCAAATGCCTTAGCTCTCTCGAGATCTATTTTTATATGGTGGTCTAAAGTATTGTCAATATCTTCCATAAATGCTAAATGCTAGAAATGTATTGGTATTGGTAATTATGGAGAGGCGATGCTACTCTTGTCTTAATCTAAAGTTTATTGATTTTCTTAATCTGGTCATCTCATTAGGTGCAATCAGATGCTTGGAGATTTCAAGCTTTCTATGGATTTGGAATGGTCCCTTTTTTCGTTTGGGGATCAACTCATGCATGTGGGCTAGAGTCTTGTAGATGACTTGTTTGTTCAATGTGTTGATAGTAGAAAGTTGTATTCTCACAATCCAAGACCCGAATATTTCAAAAGTTCTTTGTTTGAGGATCATTTTATCCAGAAAGCCCTAAGGTACGTCTCAACACAAATGGAGGTGTAGGTGCACAATGCCACCTAGCTTTCTTGAGATATGTTTTTATGTTCTTGTTCAAAGTATTCCTAATAACTTCAAGATTTGCAAAATGACATAAATGTAATGGTATATTTGGGAGGTGGACTCAGATTGACATTATATTGATTAACATATTGTTAGGGTTAAATTCTAGGAAGCATGTGGTAACCAAAAAATCCACCCTTCCGCAAAACCTGGGCCTTTTTCAAACATTTGGTTGTAACACTAAACAATAAAAATCGTTTGGAGCATAGAGACATGTTACAATTATTTGTCTTATCAAGCATTTTTTGATGATGAATTTGGTTGCAATAAAAAAACCTTCGGAGCATAGAGACATGTTACAATAATTTGTTTAGGTATAATGGATCCATTGGTACAAATTTGATGAGGCTAATATCCATGAAATTTGCATATGAGTGTTGTTAACTCAAATATGTTATGGAGTTTCGTGGCTTTTGATGTGCGACATCCAACAATGGCACTTCCTTTGATTTCTATGTGATATGTGCACTAGGCATTAAAGTAGATGGAGTGGGTGATTTATCTCTAATCACATCCTTAAGAGAAGGATTGGAGGATGAAAATTGTTCATGTAAAACTATAGAAAGAGTTGAATTGTTGCATATGATGTAGTTTTATAATAAGGCATGATCTTAGATTTGTTTCTTGGCAAACAAAATTCATCGTTGATGCAGTGGGATTTGTCGCATGTGATTTTAGTTTTATATTGACATCAACATGTAATGAACCTAAGATGGTTGCCATGCTCAACAGATTATATATATGGTTAACCTATACATTGTAATTATCCATCGAAGAGTAATAAAACATATATGGTTATTTAATTATTAGCCTAGAAGTTGGTGTCAGAGTAGTTTGACCTTGTGTGCCTTCATCGTGTCCATCGATTGCTGCACCATTCCCTATTTCCGTATTCCACCATCCAATTCCACAAATTTGCGAAACCTTTCTACCTTTCTCCATGCGTGCACTACAACCCTCACCTCGCCTTTTGCAATTCTTTTCCACTCATCAAACCCTTGTTTCTCTACATGATTTCTCCATTCGTTGATTCTCCCTCTCTATTATGAAGAAATTTCACTTTTGTGGACAAAAATGAACTCCCTAGATCTAGTGGCCTAATCTAGAAAGAACAGGGGAAAAAAGATCAAATTTTTCCTTAGGAAATAAGAGTATGGGAAAGAGACCTACCTAGAATCTGTAGTAAGCATTCCTCTCATACTTGCTTGTAATCTCCAACTCTAGCTCCACGTGCTATAATTAGAACCTGTATAAATGACCAAAACAAGTAAAGGAACCACAACATCCACATAACATAATCTAATATCTCTAATCAGTGAGTCAAATGGCATTGAAATACATGAGTACAAACATGACAAAAGTATAGGAAAACATGATACTTTTTATGTTAATAGATAAAGGAGAGGGTTACAACCATATATAGAAGCTTGACTTTGTAAATGTCTCCCCAAATTGACTTTTCCTTCTTTTCCACAAAACACACCTGAACATCAACCTTAATGCATGAATATGATGACTCCTTAGTCTCAAAGCAGCGACATGAGGGCACTAGCAATCTCCAAAATCCAACCATGACTCGATGGGAGGCAGTGAATATATAGGGTAAGAGTGGTAGTTTAGGATTTACCAATCTAGGCTTGAGATCCACATATGAGGGGAGGATGAGCTCAAGGGATAAGAGATAGGACCACTAGCGTAGGATTTGATAGGAATTCAATATCTCTATCGATGGTAAATAGTTAAAACCACCTTGGAAGCTTTTAGAAGAGGAAGTTTCGGAAATATTTTTTTATTTTTCCCGAATTTCTAGAATCAACGCACCTGCAGAAGGGAGCAACATGCGCTGACCAACGCCAGTGATCAGGGATGCACCTTGCACCCAATGCAGGTGACCGGTCATGCAAGGTGTGCTGGGGCTAAAAACCATGTTTTTGAGCAAATTGTCCCAGAAAATCAAACTTTTTGGAGAAGTAATGAATAGGGATTTGCAAAGGGATAATGACAAAGTGTTAAAGGATATTGATTGATCCGGTTTTTAGGCCTTTTGAGCGGATGCGACAAAATGACCTATAACAGATTGCCCTTTAAAGTACAAAGTCAGAAGAAGTAGCTGAGGACTGAAGTACTTTACCTTGTGACAAGTTCAGATCAAGAATCAATTGGTCGAGATCATTATCTATTACAATTATCATCATGATATCATTGTTAAGGGAGGCATACCCATACTCAACAGGTAATCCTTATTACATGTACAATGATCAAAAGGTCTCGTCCACTGAGACAAAGTTTGGACCCATGCTTGGATGACCTTGGGAATGACTATAACCATCAGACTCCATGATCTTGGTATGAACCCTGAAAATGTAGCCCGAATGGATGAAATCAGATCTGGGGTCTTCTACCTCGTTCACTCGATAGTACAAATCTAATCATGTGATTAAATGAGTTGAAGTTGAACATGGTAGACACCATCTAGTCACTGACTAATGATGTAAGCCATTAATAAACGCGAGAGAAACCACCGATAATGATAATGACTCTCAAGGTACCACAATACAATCTATGTGGTGTGAATGAATGAATTAGTCAAACACCATACAAAATCTTCCATTTGAAGGCCAATGATGAAAACCTGTTGCCAAAAGCAAGGAAACTTGCCATTGAGGTATGCAAGTTCCAAGGTGCTGAAGGGAGTTTCTAAGTGAACTTCATGGATAATGAGTTGATGTCGACAGGTTGCAACCTATCACAGGAGGGCCTTGATGTATTCCCCCATCAACGACACGAAATCGATATCAAGATTTGAGACACGATCATGTTGATGTAATATTGGTTCAAGAATGACATGTGAAAAAAGGCTTAAGAGTATTGTAGCGGATGTCAACTGAAGGACTTCTCTTGAACATATCAGCGACACTGTATGGAGTTGGCAACATTGACCGAAAACCGATTATGAAGGCTTTTGATATATGGTGTGATTAACCAAAGAGAAGCATATCTGTGATTAACCAAAGAGAAGCAGATTTCCCAACCCAACAGTCACGGAGATGAAGTGAAAGAGTGCCATGTTCAAGAGCGACTCACTACCATTAACATCTTAAGTACCAGGTTTTCCCAATTTTCCCAACCATCTCTGGCTAGTACCTCTTTATTTTTGACAAGTTTGAAGAGGATAACGTATGCTTGATCTATAAGTTAATCCTTCGGATGAATTCTTATGAGTATTTTTAACGAACCCTGAGAAGGAGTGGTTTGGTCTCGTCATGCTTAACGAGTCCATCGTTGTTTGATGATTTTACGAGTCCAACTAAGGTGTAACTCGACTTCTTTTCCATGTTTAAAGAATTTGATAGAGAGGTGAAAAAGAAAACTCCAAAGGTTCCTTTTCATAAATTTGTCTCTCGGGCCCGAAAAAGCTTAAAACAATACCTAGGAGAACCTTTTAGTCATGTTCGGCTAAAGTATTCTTTTTTCATAAATAGTCTATCCCAGTTCGGAAAAGGGTTAAGCTTATACTGGACATAATTCTTTTCATTTACTTTAACGAGTTCGAAAAGAAAAGTGCTCGACAATCTTTTCATGTTTTGGAACTCTGAAAATAGTTGAAAAATGACTCCTCCTGGAGGAATGAGTGGTACAAAGGGTAGCAACTGGTTCCGATCATGATGGAATTGCTCAAAACACGTATATCTCAAGAGGCAAACTAAGAAGACCACTCATCCCAACGGTACCTCGGAAAAGGGTAAAACCAAGTGAAAGTGAATAATAGATCAAGTAGATGGTGAAAATGGAATGAGAAGGCTCATCTAAGAAAAAGATGTTGATAAGAAGTAGCAGTCACTAGGGATAAAGTGTGACTGGTTTATTTTTTACACAAGGTTGAATAAAAAAAAATGCTTGAGATTGGTTTCATTTTTACACAAGATTGAAACATGAGAAAAACTTTGCTTGAGACTACTTGAAAGTAGTTTCATCTTTACACAAGCTTGAAATGAGGAAAAACTATGTTTGAGAGTAGTTTCATTTTTACACAAGCTTGAAACAAAAAAGCTATACTTGAGATTGGTTTCATTTTTGCACAAGCTTGAAAATATGAGAAAAACTATGCTTGAGAGTACTTGAAAGTGATTTCGTTTTTACACAAGCTTGAAACAAGGAAAAAATATGCTTGAGAGTACTTGAAGATGGTTTCATTTTTACACAAGCTTGAAACATGTGGAAACTATGCTTGGAATTGGTTTCCATGTCCCCAACATAATGACTTAATTCTAAGGACATGCCCCCCAAGCTTCATTTCATTCACCTAAGTAGACTACTAGTTACTAATAGGCGAAGGGGATGAAGGTTCATTTACGAGATCAAGTGAAAGAATCGACTCAACATTTATGAGGTCTAATAAAAGACTCAAATTGGTTGGGGATCTGTTTCATTTTTTAACGAGCTTGACACATGACAAGGAACTATGCTCCGGGGTTGTTTCATATTTATGCAAGCTTGAAACGTAGATGAAACTATGATTGTAAGAACTTGTTTCATTTTTTAATGAGGTTGACATGGTAAAAGAACTATCCTCATGGTGCCTTATTCCTTGATTAGGGCCTGTAAGACACTATAGTTTCCAAAAGGTCTCATCAGACGAGAGAACAATGCTATGGATGTTGAGAAATCTAAGGCATCATGGATTAGGTGATCTCTCTTTAATTAGTAACTACTTGTGAGTGATTTTTACTTCTTTAGATTAAGATCTTCTTTTCCTTAAGTTATTAATGTTCTTCTTCATCAAACAACTACCAATGTATAAACAAGATAAACAAGAGACATAGAATGTAGGCTATGAGCCAGGGCCAAAACCTCTCACTCTTTGAGAGGAAAACCTACACAAATTCTTCTTATAAAGATTCTAATTGACGAATACCAAGACCAAGACCCTTGACCTATTTGCCACTCCAAGACCAAGACACTAGTTCGTTTGACTATCAACCTTATGCTCTTTTCTTCTTCTTTATTCCTCTTCCACTTCGACCTTCTCAACATTGAGAAATTCAATGTGATAGCACCAAAATACATCATTGTAATATCATCAAAAGCTTGTCACTGCACTGAGATCTTCATTACCTTGATCTTGTCACTTTGTAGGAGCACCGAGACCTCATGAACTGTAATGATACCCAATCTGTGATATCACTAAGACTGTGACTTGAGCAAAGTTAAGACTGTAATAGCACTGGATCCTTCTTTCTGTGGTAGCACTGAGACCCCTTCATCGTAACAATTTTTTTTATCAAAAGTGTGAGAGTAATGGACTGTGGGAATACTGAATTTGTGAAGTAGGCATAACACCGAAATGTAGTCTTCTTAGATCACTGAACTATAGCCTTCTCTCAACACCAAACTTTAGTCTTCTCTCAACACTGAATTGTAGTCTTCTCACCAAACTGTGTCACTACAATCTCCTATACAAATTACAAAGTTATCTGAACCTATCTCTATACTTGGTCACCCAAATTTCAGAGAGATTTGAACTTGTTTTTTTGTCTCTAATATGAAGACCCAATGCACATATATATAGTAGTTGTCCTATATAAATAAGTTGACATGTGCATTCAAATAGGTGTATCTCCATTAGGTGAAGACGGCATGAGTTCTTCACTTGATCACGAGGCTGACTTGAAGAGGAGTAACTAGTGCTTGTCTTGAAGGGCTTATTGACAATTCTATAGACTCATTTACGTTTGTAACATGCCCAAGAAGGGTTCTTCATACATGAAATTGACTCTCTTTCAATCTTATGACTAGATGAGAAATCCTAAAGGCTCACAATGGGAGCCATCTAAAAATAAAATCCTTGCTCATGAAACCCATGAGTCAAGCATACAATCATTTTATTTTTCTTCTTTACATCAATTACATAAAAATCACAATTACACATGTCATTATGAAGACCGATCCTAGTTACACTTTTCAACAATGGAAAGGATACATATCAAGGAATCCAAAAGAAAGATCAGGCTCCAATGCCCCATGTAAATGAATCACCAAATCACATATTGGATCTAGGTCAAAATAAGTTGAGCATACAATTAGAGGCTCCTCTTCAATGGTAGGTAAGGGCATGGAATAGGTTTCCACGTAATTAACTTGTGGTTGGGGAGATACTGCTTACATATTTGGAACGCTTAGGGAAGTAGGATGATTGGTAGTCAAATTAAGACCAACTTTTGAACGCTGATCGATAATCACAATCCATCCATCACGTGGGAAGCACATCACTTGAAAGAGTGTGGACACAACAACATTCATAGCATAAACATAGTCTCGCTCTAAGAGAAAATTGAAGTCCAAGGGGCCCATGACGACCATAACATCAATACATACAATGTTTCCTCCCAAGGTAACAAGAAACTAAGGATCCCTCAAGGTTGACTGGCTCTTCTGTTAAAATCAAACAAATTCGAAGTGACAGACATAAGCGAAGGGGAACCCAAAGCTTTCCAAGCAGTCGAGGATATATTTCTAATATAAGCTTCCTCATCAACAACAATGTGAGGTATTTTCTTATTACAAACCTCCACTATGATTTGGAAGGGCAAGCAAGAAGGGAGATGAGGTCCCGCGTGATGGAAGGATTGTGATTATCAAAGCAAACAACCAGAGTACTTGGAGGGGGCCCTGTAGGAATGGGAGAAATTTTCTCTTGTTTGGTACGATTGAAGAAACTAGAAGTACCTGAGTGGTATGAGCATCACTCTATATGGGAGAAGTGCGATCAAGTGAGGGTGGGATCAGGTCAACCACTTTCTCAACCAATGGTTGGTTGGGACGAACTTATAAGATTCACATTCAGATAGAGTGGGATTCATTGAAGATGGAGTTGAGTTATCCACTTTCTCAACCAATGGTTGGTCGAATAATGACTCATAAGAGCCATGTTCAGAGGTGGGATTGACTGAAGATGGAGTTTGATCAGTCACTTCATCAACTAATGGAGGATTGGGAGAAAGCTTTCGATAACCAACTGAAGTCAAGGCTAAGAAACTGTAAGGTTTTCCAACACTTTTGAGGCTTCATCTATATAAGGACAAAGGTTAATAAGATGATTCCCCTCACATAACCTACAAAGAAACTTGACTTTCATCTTCTTCCCATGGACCTTACTGTCACAAATTGATGGTTTATCATCAACGTGATCTCTAGAGGATGATGACAAGGTTTGATGTGAGCTTGTGGACCTCACTTCTAACACCTATGGAATACCAAGACAATCTCTTAGAAGATGATCACCCTTACAAAGCATGCAAGGGAATTTAACTTTACGGGGCTTGTTGGAAGGTTTTTCAACATCAATGACATTCATAACAATGTTTGCTTGTTACCCTCCCTGTTTATTTTTCTTCTTCTTCTTAGCTTCCTGGTTACTAGAATCAAGACTTCACCAGGCGACGAGGAAGAAACAACAGGCGAAGAAGGCAAATGGTCAACTTTAGGTTGATGTTTCTTAGGTGGAGGACTACTTGGTTGAGGAGCAGTTTGGACATTTGGAACCAAGGAGGTCGAAAACAATGAAACATGCAAGCCAATGGTAAATCTGGGAAGGGACAATGTTGCCATATAAGGAGTACTAATATTTCCAAAAGAAGGAAAAGGACTCGGATTCTCTTCAGAGGGGTTTCCTTGATTGCTAGACTCAGTAACTATTGCCTTTAGTCTCAACCTAAGATCTACTAAGGAGTTTCTCCACGGGGAGGATTTTGTTCCGCGATTAATTAATTGATTTTATAAATTAAAGACAAATAAAAGAAAAGGGTAATTAGGAAAAAAATGTTTATCAAATAACTGTGAACTGCAATATACCGTTTCCAGTACGTGCAGGAAATCACCCTGAATGTTGTGTTCGGTGTATCACATATAACAAAGTGGTTGACTTGGTACCTATGGTAGGATAGTAACCTAATGGGAACCTCCAAAATATACCTGGAGGTACGGGAAAGCGCAGTCCATGGTAGTGTTGTTTAATGCGCCTTGTACAATAGGAATATTCTGATATACTTTTCATACGTGGAGCACCTTTCGATATACCATAAGGTACGTGGAGAACGATATGATATACTTATGTACGTGGAATACCGACTACCCCCAGAATGTAACACAAACAAGTAATGACAACTCGTACGTTTAAAGACGCCGCAACACGTCTCTAGCCTAGACCTCTATGTGTGTTGTTAATGTTCCAAATGATCCTTAGGTTGATTGAGTAAATTTTAAAGTTGATTTTGAATTATGTTTCAGTTTCAAGGCTCATGGTACGAATTCCCCTGAATTCCCTATAATGCAACTAGTATGATGAAAATAACTCTTTCCCTTTCGATGAAGATATATCTACGGGAAGGAAAAAACAAACAATGATGCAACAAACAAAAACGAAACACACAAGAACTTCCTAACTAGATCTTTCAATTTCACTATCCCAATTCAATTCAAAACATTAAAAGATGCCAAACCATGCAATGTAATCTAAGCACAATTCCCCTGAAAACAATGCAAATGTAATCTATGCACAATTTCCAATGAAATCAAATGCAATCTGAGATTTCATTAAAGGAGGACTCACACTGAAATTGGGTGAAAATTTCAAATATCAAAAGAGATGACACTCAAAGACGATTAACACTCATACACAATTCAGCTCCACCCCCCCAACGATTGAGGAGGGATTTTTTTTATTGCAAAAATACAAGTAAAAGACTCAAAATTTGTTAAGAAACTTAAAAAATTTCTTTTCTTTTCTTTTCAAATTCAAATCCAATGAAAATGAAAATGAAGCTAGATTATTGACCAAAAGAACTCACATAGACTGGAACAACAGTATGAAAATTCTTTTATCTAATAAAAAATCAAGCCAAGTTTTTACAAACCCTAATTAACAAGAAGAAAGAAAAATCAAACAAGCTCTCATCAAAGGCAATCAAAATCAGAGTCATAGACAAACTTAGAGACCCAAAAAAACCTTTTGGACCAAAGCAAAACAAAGATGAAGGCACAAAAATGCAATTTTTTTGCATTCTACAGGATCAACACAAGTGTGCTTCAATACACTTCCAAAGAGGAGACACTGCGTTGCAGTGCTATGTCACAGCACAGGGAATGCACTAGGGCTAATTTGGTCAAAAGATGACACAATAAACCCTACCGAGCTCGAAAGTGTGTTTTCTTTCAGTCAATCACTGTCTGAATAAGTCAAGTAAGGTCACTTTGAAGAGTAAACGATGAATAGGTCAAGGAAACGACTAAAGGGAAATCTCGATCCCTAGCGGAGTCGCCAAGTTATTATGAGGAAATTCCATTTTGCGGACAAAAATGAACCTCCTAGATTTATTGGCATAATCTAGAAACAATAGGGGCAAAAAGATCAAAGTTTTCCTTATAGAAATTAGAGTATGGGAAATAGACCTACCTAGAATCTGTAGTAAGCCTTCCTCTCCTCCTTGCTTGTAAGCTCCAACTCTAGCTCTAAGTGCTATGATTAGAACTTGCACAAATAACTAAAAGAAGCAAAGGAACCACAAAATCTACTCGCATAATCCTAATCAATGAGTCAAATGGAATTGAAATACACGAGTACAAACATGACACAAGCATAGGAAAACATGATACTTTTTGTATTAATAGATAAATGAGAGAGTTACAACCATATATAGAGGCTTGACTTTGTAAATGTCTCCCCAAATTGACTTCTCCTTCCTTGCCACAAAGCACACCTCAACATCAACCCTAATGCATGAATATGATGACTCCTTAGGCTCAAAGCAACAACATGAGGGCACTAATAATCTCTAAAAGCCAACCATGACTTGATGGGAGGTAGTAAAAGCCAACCATGAGCAAGAAGTGTCATTAGATGAAATACTTCTTCTTGATGTCTTTAGGATATATTTCTATGTCAAAGAATCATGTCACGAATCCATGTAAATTTATACAAGTCTTCATCAAGTGTAGCAGCCCTCCAAGACCAAGCACACAAAGCACACCTCAACATCAACCCTAATGCATGAATATGATGACTCCTTAGGCTCAAAGCAACAACATGAGACCACTAACAATCTCTAAAAGCCAACCTTGACTCGATGGGAGGCAGTAAATATATAGGGCAAGAGTGGTAGTTTAGGATTTACCAATCTAGGTTTGAGATCCACATATGAGGGGAGGATGAGCTCAAGGGATAAGAGATACGACCACTAGAGTAGGATCTGATAGGAATTCAAGATCTCTATCCATGCTTAATAGTTAAAACCACCTTGGAAGCTTCTAGAAAAGGAAGTTTCAGAAATATCTTTTAGTTTTCCCGAATTTCTAGAATCAATGTGCTTACAGAAGGGAACAACATGCGCTGACCAGTGCCAGTGATCAGGTATGCAACCTGCACCTGATGCAGGTGACCTGTCATGCAATGTGTGATGGGGCTAAAAACACTGTTTTTGAGCAAATTGTCCCAAAAACTCTGACTTTTTGGAGAAGTAATGCTTAGGGATTTGCAAAGGGACAATGACAAAGTGTTAAAGGAAATTGATTGATTCAATTTTCAATACTTTTGAGCAGATGCGACAAAATGACCTGCAACACTTGCCATACCCACATCCTTCTCTCCTTGTGTGTGTTGCAAACCCTCATTTGTTGTATTCGTCTGTCATTTCCTTCCCTGTTCCCCCATTTCTCTCCCTTTTCATGTCTCTTGTGTCTGCACATTTTAGTGTTCCAAATTCCTTAACTGTTGCATCCTTAAATGTTTTGCAACTACCTTCCTTGTTGTCGACTCCTTTGCCATTCTTCAACCATCCACACATACCTAGTCACCCTCCAACTTTTCATAATTTGCAATGTCGAGAAAATGAGAGAACTCAAAAAATATGTCTAGAGTTTCTGGCAATCTAAGGATTACATCACAATGACTTGACAAGGGTTTCAACAATGATCTTAAAGGTTTAAAAATCCCTATGGACGAAATTTCCAACAAGCTTGGGGATGTCAATGTTAAAAATTTGAAAACTTCTATGAATTAGATAGCTAACAAAATACACGATTTTGATCCAACATTTTAAAAGGAACTTTACCTCAGAACCAAGGAAATATATGAATTGCCCCATAAAGTTGCATTAGTAGAACAATAGTTGAAAGAATGGAGTAACAACATTGATAACCTTGAGGCTAGAATTAAAGAATTAGGAGGAGAAAGTAAAGGGTCAAGTACTCCAATTTTAGATGCCATTTTTTCATGATCTAAGCCTTCTTCTAACTGGATTTTCTTCATTTGAATCACTCACAAACTAAAGATTGTTGTAACTAGATTCGACGAGGAGGGTGATAGAGAATCCACTAAATGGATAAATCGGATTGAGCTTTATCTTGCGTTGCAACAAATGTGTGATGGGAAAGAAAAAAATAAGCATTGCATCTAAAATTCCCAACTTGTGATTGGTTTTTATGTTGGCACTCAAAGGCTTATTCACAAAATTGGAAACATTAAAACATTTTTTCAAGAGATTTCAAAACATTGAGGAAAAAAACGTTTTTCTAAACTCATCTAAAATAGTTAGGGTCAATGGATGATTTTTTAAATGAATTACATGTGTTAGCCACTCACATTTCAGGGTTACTAGATGAATATCTTTTATAAGTTACCGTATCAGGATTAAAGAAAACATAAAGAATGAACTCAAAATTTTAGATATAAATTACATTGACAAGCATGAATAAAAGCTAAAATTGCCAAAGAAAAATTGGCATCCTTGCAAGAAGCCTCATAGTTCCACTATGAGAAACCAAAATCCAAGTATATTCCCCCTAATAAAAGGATTCCATTGTTTGAATTAAAGGATGACAAAAATTGATGCTTTAGATGCCATGCTCCTAGTTGGAGGGCAACCCACAAGGACAATACAAAGTGACAACGACAAGGAGATAAGTAATTCATCATCATTTGACTCAGATTCAAATAATTCAAATGAAGAATGCAAAAATAATAGTGGCTTTGTTCATTAGAATTCCACATTAGCACTCTCATCTATGTTATGCAACCAACTCACAAAATAGACGAAAGAGATAGATCAACGACTTAAAATGTAGCCTCTTCGAGGGGGAAACCTCCTTTACATTGCACAAATGAACAATTCTTGGATGATACAAATGACAAGACCTCCTTTCTATATACAGGAGTCTAAGGGGCCACAATATAATCAAAGCCAACATAACAATAATAATGTAAGGACACAACAATAACAATAGTGGGCTTCTATGGGGCACAATAATAACAATATGGGGACAACATGGGCACAAAAATAACAATAAGGGGTACAATGACAATAATAATAAGGGAATACACTAGTATTATAGGGACCTAACATGCCCCTCTCCTTCAAAAAGTGTTGTCGCCAACACTTGAGTAGTTCTGGATTCTTCTATATAAAATTCTCATCCTCCCATGTAGAATCTTCAGTGGGTAAGTTCTTCCACTTGATGAGATACTCTGAAACTGATCGATTTCGCAGCTGTCGAGTTCTTGTTTCTATGACTGCTTTAGGTTCCAATATGATTTTTCCTTCCTTATCAAGCTCTGGAAATATTGTTTGAACTGGGAGCTTGTTACCTATAACCTTCTTTAAGCATGAAACATGGAAAACTGGGTGCACTCGGGAAGATTCGGGAAGTTCCAATTTGTATGCCATAGTACCAATATTTTGCAACACTTTGTACAGACCATAATACTTTGGTGATTATTTATTATCCTTCTTATCTTGCTTGAGGGACATTTTTTTGTATGGTTGTAGCCGTAGATCTCCCTGTTGTTTCATTCTATTCCGCGCTAAAGTGAGGTTATCCTTTAAGAGTTGGAGAAATTTTTGTTGATGCTCGATGTGATCTTCCACTGCTTGAGCCTTAGAATTTTCTCTTAAATATGATGTGATGGACGATGCATGATATCCATAAAGCGCCATAAATGGGGTGATGTTTGTTACAATATGGAAGGAAGTGTTATACCACCGTTCAACGAGAGGCAACCATTTGACCCATTATTTCTGTTTATCAGATACAAAGCAATGAAGATATGCTTCCAAACGTTTTTTCACTATCTAAGTTTGCCCATCAGATTAACGATGATAAGATGAGCTATGAGCTAACTGAGTACCCAGACAAGGAAATAATTCTGTCCAAAAATTTCAAGTGAAAATAGGATCTCTGTCACTTCAATAATCTTTGGGTTTCCATGTAGCTTTTGAATTGTTTCCATAAATGCAGTAACAACTGTACTGGATTTAAATGGATGAGATAATGCACAAAAACGTGCATACTTGGTAAGTCTATCAACTACCACCATGATGACACTCTTTCCTTCGGACTTGGGTAAACATGTGATAAAATCCATTGAAACCTCCTCCCAACATTGACTTGGTATGGATAAAGGTTGTAATATACCTGGGGTCTTAATTGTCTCAACTCTATTTTGTTGGAAAACCAAACATTTCGCCACAAACTTTTGAATATCAGATTTAAGGCCATCCCAAAAAAATTCCTTCTTAACCCTATGGTAAGTATTTAAAAATCCTGAATGCCCTCCTAAGGGAGATGTGTGCAATTCCCTAAGAATCTTTTGTTTGAGTTGGGAATTCTTACAGAGGTATAAGTGATCTTTGTACCATAATGAATCATTTTTCCAGCTAAATGTATCACATATACTGGGATCTTGCTACAACTTTTGAATGAGTGCACACACTTGTTTTTCATTCTTCCATTCATCCCTTGCTTCGTTTATCGAATATGTTTGGATAATAGAAATGACACAAAGAAATACTTCCACATCCTCATCCTTTCTTGAGAGTGCATCTACAACAACAATTTGCTTCCCTTTTTTATAGATGATTTCAAAGTCATAACCCAACATCTTTGTGACCCATTTTTGTTGCTCTTTTGAATATAATCTTTGTTCTAAAAAGTATTTAAGACTATCATGATCTGTTTTTACCTTGAAGTGTCTTCCCATTAGGTAAGGTCGCCATTTCTTAAGTGCATGTAGTATTGCCAACATTTCCTTGTCATAAATAGTTGTGTAAATATTTTCCTTTGATTGGACGACTTTCGTAAGCAATGGGTCTTTCTTTTTTCTTTAAAACAACACCAATTCCATTTTATGAGGCCTCTCATTCCACAATAAAGGTTTTTGTGAAGTCTGGTGTAGCTAAGACCGGTGCTTTGCACATTGCCTTTTTAAACTGTTTAAAGGCCTTCGTTGCTTCTAGAGTCCAAGAAAATGCATCTTTCTTCAGTAATGTTGTTAGAGGTACCACTATTCTCCCATAATTCTTAACAAACTTGCGATAATAACCTGTCAATCGGAGATATCCTCGCTGATGCTTTATGGATTTTCCATTCCTTAATGGCTTTAATTTTGCTAGGGTCTACCTTAACACCTTCATGAGATACAATATGACCCAAATATTCCACCTCTTGTACTCCAAAGAAACATTTGGAGGTTTTTGCATATAAATATTTCTCCTCCAATAGTTTGAGCACTCTGTCAACATGTTGAACATGATCCTTCTAAGACTTGCTGTAGATTAGTATATCATCAAAAAATACTAACACAAGCTTTCTAAGGGAGGGTTTGAAAATGGAATTCATCAAACCTTGAAATGTAGAAGGTGCATTGGTAAGGCCAAAGGCATGACCGAAAATTCTTAATGAACCTCATGAGTTCTAAATGATGTTTTCAAAATGTCTTCAGTCTTCATTTTGATTTGATGATATCCTGAACGAAGGTCTAACTTGGTGAAGTAAATTGCTCCATGCAATTCGTCCATTAATTCATCAATGACAGGAATGGGTAATTTATATTTAATAGTGAGCTTGTTGAGCTCCCTATAATCTGGACACATGTGCCGTGATCCATCCTTCTTGTGCACCAATACTACTGGAGCAGAGAAAGAACTTTGACTAGGTTGAATTATAGTAGCCTCTAGCATTTTTGCAACCATACGTTCAATTTCACTCTTTTGGGCATAGGGATATCTGTAAGGCCTGATGTTTGGAGGAACACTTCCTGGAATCAAATGAATAGTATGATCATGATCACGAATAGGTGGGAGGCCTTTGGGAGTCTCAAATACCCTGAAATGATTGTCCAAGACTTTTTGGAGATCTTGAGAAATAGATGATTCCAACGTGGGAACCTCTAGCAAACATAATTGTGCAATTACACCTCATTGTTCTTTCTTTAGAAGATTTTTCATGCCGTTAGAGCTGATTATATTTCCCCGATACCCCTTAATTCAACTTCCTTTCCTTCTGAAACAAATTTCAAGAAAAGTTCTTGAAGATTAAAAGTTATCGTGCCCAAATATTGTAGCCATTGGAATCGTAGTACAACATCAGCACCACCCATTGAAATGGAAAGCATTGGACTATTCAACACATATTCTCCCATGGATAACTTGATATTATGGCACTTTCCAGAGCAATTTATGGTTCCTCCATTTGTAACCATCACTTGACACTCTGGTGCTCAATATATGAAGCAATTCCATTCCTTGGCTATCTTACAATGAAAAAAATTATGGTACTACCCGAATCAATCAACGCTATTACCTTTTTCTTCATGATATGTCCTTCTATCTTGATAGTTTGAGGAGTGGTAATTCCGACCAATGCATTATAAGATATGGTTATATTCTTTTCTTCTTTCTCTAGGGTTTGTTCCTGGTGTGTATCTTCTTTTGATGTTTCTTGTTCCTTTTCTTCCTCCTATTCACAATTTATGTAAAATAATTTCTTCTCAACACACTTATGACCTTTAGTGGATTTGCTATCACAACTGTAACAAAGCCCTTTTTCTCTTTTTTATTCCAATTGTTGTGGTGTCAACCTTGTAGGTTGTGGAAGGCTAGGGGTAACAACACTTCCATCTTTATAGTTGTGAGTGATAGGATTCCTTGTTGCTATAATTTTTCTTGCCAACCTGAATGCCTTCTCCAATGAATCAAGTTCCCAAAGGTGAACCTCATGTTGGATGTTATCCTTTAAAGTCCCTATGAACACATCAATCCTATGCTCCTTTGGAATATCTTTTACCCTTATATTTAATTTTTGGAAGTCCTCAATGTGCTCCACCATTGAACCCTTTTGTTTGAGATTTATCAATTGGATAAAAAAGGTGTTTCTTTTTGTATCCTCATAATGTGTTATCATTTCTTTCATAAAAATTTCCCAAGTGACAATTTGTTTACGAGAGAAAAGCTATTGATACCATACAAACTGATTGGGTTCCAAATATAAAGTTGCAATGCATACCTTTTGTGTGCTTTGCACATTATGGAGATCAAAATATTGCTCCATCTGTAATATCCATGTTATGAGATCCTTGCGATCAAACTTCCTCATATCGATCTTATGAACATGGTGGGTCTTCAATCCAACGTTAGAATCTATGAAATCATGACTAACATTTCTTTTGTTCTCATCACAAGTTTCCTTTGCTACCCTTTTGTCATTAGTAAGCATTTCTTGTAGCAAGTTTGTGAAATATATCTTCAAATCTTCCCTGCTGCTTTTAAGTTTTTCTTCTATACCATCCATCTTAGCATCAGTTCCATCCATCTTAGCTTCCATTCCATTCTTTAAACCATCCATCTTAGCTTTAGTTACTTTTTGTGAGAGCGAAATTTGTTGCACTTGATCTCGTAATTTTGATATATCATGTTGCATTTCTTCCTCTTCTTCATGTGTCATCGTAGAGATTTCATGTTTCTTACTAGGTATCAACGAATAAAAATTATGCTTCACAATGCCCTTTGAATCACTTCAAACTACTTTCTCAAACAAGGCTTATGCAAATTAAAAAAAAACTACACACTTTTTTTTTGTCCGCTTTGTATGAGCTCGATCTTGAAATTCCTGTAACTTTGTAATTTCGGATCTCCAAGTTCTGAAATTTCAACCTGCGATAGCCTTTTCCTCTGAGTCTTCTTTCCAAGCCCACAACTTTGATTGCAATTGGATTCCCGAAGAAAGAATTATGCCCAATCTCTCGTGATGACCTAATTATAGGCTAGTTTAGTAGAGCAAACTTGTACGACGTGCCATGTGTCACTGTTTCGATCTTAGGTTCTAAAAAGGATACCCAAAAAGCTACAGTCCGTCTTATTTCTGTTACTTCTTGTGAAATTTGAATTAGTTTCTTAGAGAGAAATTTATGATGATTTTCCCAAGGTGATGTGTTTGAGATCCAATTTGGGAGCTTGCAAAAACCCTAACTTCCTCATTTCATATCTCCGAAAATATAGTGAGACAAGATCTGAAATTTGGTTACGTGGTTCACCACAATTACGTTTCAAATGGGTTTTTATTTCATCTTCTGAAGCTTCGTAGAAAAAAAAAGTTATAGCGAAAATTCCACGATGACCTGTTTGAAGCAGCGAAACCCTAGAATCCAAAGCTCTGATGCAAATTGTTATGCAACCAACTCACAAAATAGAAGAAATAGATATATTAACAACACGTAGCCTCTTCAAGGGGGAAACATCCTTTACATTACATAAATGAACAATTCTTGGATGATACAAATGACAAGGCCTCCTTTCTATATAGAGGAATCTAAGGGGTCACAATATAATTAGGACCGACACAACAAGAATAATGTAAGGGCACAACAATAACAATAGTGGGCTTATATGGGGCACAATAATAACAATATGGGGACAACATGGGCACAACAATAACAATAAGGGGTACAATGACAATAATAATAAGAGAATACACTAGTATTATAGGGACCTAACAATCTACCATGATGACCGGTGTTTTGCAACCTCAAACTCTTGTGTGTTATGGGTTTTATAAATGATTTGTAAATAATTGTGTAGAACATGTTGGCTCGTTAACAACACTATTGAGGAATGATGCATTTGGTTGGAATGATACCACTAAATCATGTTTCAAGAAAATGAAAAATTTAGTGACTTTAACCATGGTTATTGGTCACTCCAAATTTCACTAAAAACTTTGTGCTTGAATGTGATGCTTTATGTATTGAAATTGTAGTAATGTTGATGTCAAAAAACAACCCCATTGCCTTTGAAAGTTGAAAATTAAATTCTAGAGAACAAACAAAATCTATGTATTAGATAGAAATGTTGGCTATAATTCACGCCCATTAAAAAATGAAAACAATATCTAACTAGGGTCCAATTCTTAGTCAAAATAAACCTCAACAACTTAAAATATATGTTAAACTAGAAGATCCTAACAACTAAGCAATATAAATGGATTAACAAAATTTAGGTTTTTGATTTTGAAATTCCCTATAAGAGGGGCAAAGAAATCAAGTTGCTGAGAGGCTATCAAGAAAAGGTGGAGGAGATGTTAAATTATGTGCAATTTGAATAGTCATTCATCACTGAATTTCTAATGTTCAAGTTCAATACACAAAAAATTTAGAGACCATAATGATAATTGGTGAGGTCATTAGCAATGTAGCCTCAGGCTCCAAATTTACGTGGCAGAATGATATATTTTGGTATAAAGGAAGAATATATTTACCTAACACTCCAAATCCAAAACACAGATCTTAAGAGAGAATAATGATTCACCGCCTGTAGGCCATGTTGGATTTTTTAAAACATACTACAATATATGATAATGCCTCTTCTGGAAGGGAATGAAGAGTGACATTAAGAGATATGTGAAAAAATGTGACACTCATCAACAAAATAAATTTGAATCAGTAGCAAATTTGGGTCTCCTTTAACACTTTCACATCCCAAATAAAAAATGGGATGAGGTATCTATGGGCTTTATCACATGCCTCCTTACTTTAGAAAGGAAGTATAAAATATTTATAATTATATATTGATTAGCTAAAAATTTGCATTGATTGGAATTTCATTGAGGCTAAGGCTGGTTAAATCAATGGTAGTTATGTGAAGGATATTTATAAACTCC
The DNA here is from genome assembly GCA_000404065.3 of Pinus taeda. Classification (NCBI taxonomy): domain Eukaryota; kingdom Viridiplantae; phylum Streptophyta; class Pinopsida; order Pinales; family Pinaceae; genus Pinus; species Pinus taeda. Next base: position 46,888 of record APFE031426152.1, on the reverse strand, counting down.
GTGTGTTCAAAAATGTCATTGTCAATGTTAGGGACCCTAAATTTACCAATAGTTTTTGGAATTAATTGTTCCACCATGTCGGCACTACTCTCACGATGAACACTTAATACCATCCTCAAATGGATGGGAAAATTGAAGTACTTAATATGTGCATTGATGGTTACCTTAGGAATGTTGTGAATGAACATCAATATTGGTGGCACAATTGACTACATCATATAGAATGCTGGTATAGAATCACATACCACAATCTGGCCAAAATGTTTCCATTTGAAGCCTTATATGGGTATCCAACACCATTAATAGAGGAATGTGTTTTCTCCAAATTCAAGGCCCATGCTATAAAAGACTACTTTGCAACTTTTGATGAAATTATTCACATCTTAACAAATCAACTTGAGTAATCTAGGATTTCTTAATTTGCAATCTTATAAGCAAAACCCACTTAAAAACTACAAAAGTCATATACTTGTTCCTAAGTTTTATTGCATCAAATGGTTCAAAGGAGAGTCAGCCAGGTAACATGTGCACTGGACATACCAAACAAAGAGAACTTAGATGATGTCTTCCATGTTTCATATTTGAATATGAAGTTGGGTCCAACAATTTTGGGAAAAACACAACTACCCATTTTAGAAAAAGAAGGGAAACTAGGGAAACTAATACGAGAGCTTGAAGGGATACTAGAAGTCAATATCAAGGTCCTTCGCTTGAGAAGTTTCAATGAGTACCTTATCAAGTGGAAGAATTTATCGAAGATGAAACTACCTGTGAAAATGAAGAATTTATATCGAGGCATTTCTCCTTGTCCATGCTTCATGGTTGAAGCATTTCAGGAAGGGGTTACTTACAATGAACCTAACATAGTATATATATTTAAATTATTGTAATTAAAAGTGAAGAGATACATACCGCATGAAAGTTCATGACCTTATGCTCAATGGATTATATATATGTTTGTTTTATACATTCTAATTACTCACCGAAGAGTACATTAGGGGAATTTTGAGGTCTAAAATGGGCTTCCTAAGGAAATTATAAAATAATAGTGGAAATAATAAAATAATATTAAATTACATCATCAAATTTTAGAGGGGAAAAAGGAAAAACTATTTTTTCAACTCGTATTGTCAATTTATTTCCCTATGGGTTTACTCAAATTTTGAGGGACAACACTTTTTGGATGCATAATTTGATTCCTCATCCATGGAGTACCCATGTTGCATACTTTCGATGTACCTTGCTACACAAACAATGAGAAATACATGAAAAATGCAATTGCAATTATGTTTTTTCATGTATTTCTCAATTTTCGTGTAGCAGGTCTATCAAAAGTATGAAACATGGGTACTTTTTGGATGAGTAATTAAATTTTGCATCAAACGAGTACTCTCGCTCGAAATTTGAGTAAAAACTTAGGGAGATAAGTTGAAAATACGAGTTGAAAAAATAGTTTTATTATTTATTATTTTTTAATCTTTTTAGTTTTTTGCTCCAAAAATGGTGAAACATCCCCCATGGTTGACATCATCATCTTGAATCATATTGGTTCTTATAAAGTTTATTTTGGTTGTACATTTTTCTTAGGAGGCCCATTTTACACCTCAAAATTCCCCTAATGAATAAAATAGATATGATTATTTAATTGTTAGCTTGCACAACATCTTTAGATTGCACCCAAAACATCAAAACTTTTTTGTGACCAATTTGATCATGATTTGGAAGCTTTCTTGATGAGTATATATTTCTTTGAACACTTGGCTTGCACTAGAGTCACTAAACACATAATGAGTAGTGTTATAGTGTATAACCACGATTTGATCTTACATTATAATTGAATTACATCAAACACCTTGTGAGCAATCCTTCAACCAAACATTTAACAAAATCTACTGCTAAGGAAAATCTAATGACCAAGCATATATTTTCCTGCTTTTCAAAAAGAAGTACATTTGGCATATCTTGGCCCAATAAAAATTGACTAATCAACTTAAAAATCTCCAACTTTGTTTGTGATAGCCCCTATGCATAGATTTGCAACACCTTCATATTGTGAATCCCTGACATGAGTAAGAGATTATATAATAAAATAACCAATGAAGGGGAAAAGCATGAGAAATGGGTAAAAGTGGGGTTGGTTCCTTTGGTGCTAAACACCATGATTATGAGTTTCCATGGCATGTTGAAGGAAAGAATAAATGTGCTCTCTAACAAACATTTTAATCCACCTTTGGTTTGTACAAACCATAGTTGATTGTAAAATCCTCTTTAAAACTCAGCACACCAAATTTGAATAATAATGCCTTGGTTTTTAATAGACAATTAGGGGATATTTAGGTCGCTTAAAGAAAATAACAAAATAATATATATGACTTTTAAGGAAAAGAAAGAAAACTATTTTTATGCTTGTATTTTCTGTTTATCTACTTATGGGTTTACTCAAATTTTAAGTGTAGGCACTTGTTGGATGCAAAATTAAATTCTTCATAGAATGAGTAGCCACTTTACATATTTTTGACAACCCACAATGAGATATATTAAAAATACATGAAAATACACATTTCTTGAATATTCTAATTTTTCTCATGAGGATTTTTTTGGCATCTAACCCCATTATTTCTACTCCTATAGTCACAATATTGACCCAAAATCCTTCTTGTTGTTCTTTCTAGGGTTTTGCAGTAACCATGTTCAACCTTCTCTTGTTCTCTTCTCATTTAGCTATCAATTCTAGACAATCTTTAGTTTCATACATAGTGCTATAACAATGTCTATACATTGTGACACATATAAGAGATCCACCTATTTGTACTTGAAAGTAACCCCTTTCAAAATATCACCATAGTATATTTGAAAGGAGAGTCTCTTTGTACTTTACAATAGCGCACACACATTGGAAGGGAAGGAATAGTTGGTTTCTATTCCTATAGTACTTGGATTAATTATTTCCTAAGGGAGGGTTGGCTTAGGGTGGGATATATAGCTAGAACTCTTCATTTCATAACATATATGGCTAGAACTATTCCTTAAAACTTGTTTTTTTCCATGTATTTTTAGTATATATCAATTTGGATTTATAAAAAAGTATTATCAAAATTGGAGCACCCTTTAGGGTATTATAGAGAGTGATTCGTAATCAGTGTCAGTGTCAGAGTCAGAGTCAGAGTCAGAGTCAGGTGTTCGAGTCGGGGCATATAGCTCAGCGGTAGAGCATTGGGCTCTTAACCTAATGGTCGCAGGTTCGAGTCCTGCTGTGCCCAGATGCCACAACTTCCGTGGGTACCTAGCTTTATAAAGATCATAACAAAAAATGATGTTGATAATTCAACTACAAAAGCCCCCAATGGCTCAAAACTTGGGGCCTAGAATAGGAATGGCCTTAAACTTCTGGTTAAGAATTGGTGTTTGTTCGAGAGGTTTTAACACTTCGGGGTCGATTGAGTTAGTGTTCTGGAATAATTTATACAAACTTATAGATGAGTCGGGCTCTAGTTATCAAGCTTCTAAGGGAAGAATCTATCATGATGAGGTCATCAAGTTGTTGATGAACTCAAAATCAATCCTTTTTAAAGATGGTGTTTTGAGTAGCTAGGACTATTTGGTTTATTTACAGAAATAGATAGAGGATCTAACTGTTAATTATGATGAGACAACTTTATTCCAAAGTGTTCTGTTGTTAGTCAAACACTTAATAGGTAAAGATATGATTACTACTAAGTTATATTTAAAGGAGATATGTAACCTCTCCGAAAAGGATTTAATTTATATTGAGAATTTTGGGACATATACATTGGAGGCTATCATGATTCATGTACTAGGGTCGGTGTTCAACTGTGTCCAGAGTTTACTTGTCGTTAGGGTCTCTACTTTGATCCAACAGCTTGAGTCTGCAGTACGAGTTCAAGCTTATCATCTCGGAATGTCTGCGGTTCCTCCCAAGAAAGGGACAAAACGAAAAGTTACTAGGAGAAGTTATGCTATCGGGGCTAGCTTGGTTGAATTTTTAGTTGAGCGCCAATTGATTGTTCTGAACACAACATTGAGCTATACAGATGACTTACCTATTTCTAATAATAAGGGTAGGTTTAGACCCTCAAAATGCTTTGCTATGTGTAGTTTTTATCCCTGTATCCTTCCGATCAAATTCAATCTGCCCATGGTTTGCGAGCCGTTGAGTTGGAGGTATAAGGTAGCTAAACCTACCGCTTTAGAAGATATTGAAGGTGGGTACTTAAGAGAACTCACAGGAGACATATATAATAGGTTTCGTATCTTTTCATCTAAGAGCCTTACCCATTTCTATATTAATTTAAATTTCCCACAAAATATGTGCAATATCTTGAATAGAATGCAGTCACAAGGCTTTGAGATCAATAGTTATGTATTGAATTTTCTTCAGGACAATCGTGAGACCTTAGAAGAAGTTGGTCTTCTTGTGAATAGAGGTCTAGCGAGGGTGAATCTACAAGAGGCTTGTAACCTATTGAGGGTTAGTTACTATAATAACGACGAGGGCATTAAGGCAGTGATAAGTTTTGATAAGCTCATGAAGGAATTCGTTACGCGGGTGCAACGAGCTCGCTATGAAGAATTTGTATTAACTCTTGCTCATGCATACGAAGGGTATAGATTTTATTTGCCAGCGTTCATGGACTTCTGCGGTAGAATCTACCGTGTTGGTGTATTGCATTTTCACGAGAGAGATTTGGCTCGAAGTTTAATAGTATTTGCATCAGAAGGGAAGGGTTCTCTCAAAACGCGAGTAGTCAGTGCTTCAGAAAGGGGGGATTCTCTCAGAATGCGAGTAGCCAGTGCTGCTGCATTCAAATTTAAGAAATTTATATCTATAGACAAATCTATTGAGTGGTATAGCCAACACCAGAAAGAGCTGATAGAATCATCAGACAATGAGTTTATTGACTTCGCACAGTACGCGAGTGACCCATTTCAGTTCATGGCTCTGATTCTGTGTAACAGAAGAGTGGGTGCCACCGATAGCTTTCGTGATTTGAATAGGGTTCGAGTTACTCAAGACGCTTCTGCATCTGCTTATCAGATAATGAGTTACCTATTGCTGAACCAAGAAATGGCTAGGCTCACGAATCTTCTTCCGTCTCCTTCAAAGGAAATACAAGATTTGTATGTCTATTTGAGAGAGGAACTTCGTTTATTCTTTCTGAAAAAATTGGATATGAATAATAAGAAGTTTGCTATCGTCGAGTCTCGTTTAACAAGAAAGCTTGTTAAACAACTCTTTATGCCTTTGATCTATTGTAAAAGTGTTATAACCATGGATGGTGATATTCGTGAGTGTTTTGGGTCATTGCTCAATATGAAGGAATCCTACCACATTGCTCACCTTTGCAGTGAATTTTGGAAAAATAAATATTCTAATATTGTAAATCTAATGAGGCTAATTAAACTCATTGGGTGGTTCTGTGCATTCTCAGAGAAACCAGTGAAATATAGCATACTGTTATTTACCACCGTATAGGATTATATGTGTAGCATAGCTATGAACATTATAGTGTATGATAGGCGATTAGATAAGAAACGTCGGGTTACTCTCAGATTGCCTACGCATGATAGGGATAAGCGCAAGACTCTAATATCCACCTGCGTAAACTTTATACTTCAGAAGGATGCATTTATTGCGATGAAAGTGGTGGAGCGTTTGACTTTCATGAAGGCGAAAAGAAATAGAAGGGTTCAGATCCAGGCGCGGCTAAATCTTCTTCCCCCGATTCCCTGCCAGACATGGTTCTTGGTTCTGGGTACGATGGTCAAACGAAACATGCACTCGGAAGCACACTCTTTCATGCCATTATTGGAACTGGGTGAAAGAAAGAACTTCTCCTTTTTTCCCTATTGGTTCCTAGAAGAAACCCCTTCCTTCAGGGCTGTGTCTATGTCTCCCCCATTCACCCGCGGATCGTGTTTACACCCCTCTCGTTCGAAGTAGGCTCCCGGCTACCAATAAGTATAGGTATGCCGGGTCAGATTCAACTATGCCTTTGAAAGGGCGGGGCGGGGAAAAGTCTGCTCCCTTCCATTCCCCCGGTTCGTTAGTACCCTCTTCTTTTTATGTTTGTATCCATCCACCATGCCCTGCTATTCCACGACCGCTTATGATTATGAAAAGAAAGGGGAGAGAGGGGAGTTTGCTACCATTCATTCTCCGTTTGCGGAGTTAGGTCGCTTCGACATACAACCATTCCAATTCTCATGACTAAAGAATGTCAAGTGAGTACTTGTTGGTGCATAATTTAATTCCAAATTCAATGAGTGTGTATAATAGAAATTCGAGTAAACCCGTAAGGAGATAAGTAGAAAATATAAGAGAAAAAATAGTTTTCTTTCTTTCCCTCCAAAATTATTTACCTTTATTGTTGACATCATGATCTTGAATCCTATTGGTTATTTTAAAGTTGATATAGATAACGTATTTTTTGTTTCGAGCCTTATTTTTGACCTCAAAATTTTGTTAATGCTTCTCTAATAGCTACCAAAATTTCAAAGGACACCATGACTGTCATTTGGTGTTTTGAGATTGACTCAATTAATATATTCTTCTTTACTTTGGAAGAATTAAAAAGCTAGACAAAACAATGCACCTTCTATTTATCAGCACTATGATTCAAATTCACCTCTGCTTGAAACCAAAATATCCAATTATTCAATTACATATAAGGAAATTACAACGAAAAACACCTACAAAACCTTTTCAAAATCAAAACTAATGTTATAATTCAATTATACTAACTAAATCTT